>PVJS01014187.1:0-40789 GCA_004027185.1 Glis glis
GGGTCTTTCTCACTCCCCACTCCCACCAGCATACACACTCACTGCTCCGTCAAGAATGCTCCTTGTGACCTGTCCCCCCGGCCTATTCTATTTCTGCTGCCGGGACTGTCCCTCCAGTTCACCCACACCTGGCTAACTCATCCTTCAAGATACTTCCCCTGATCCTAACTACCTACCCAGGCTCAGAGGGTCAGATATGCCTCTGATCATTCACATCTGTAATTCCAGGGCCGAGGAAGAACAGGGTGATCCTCACGCAGAGCTATGAAGTCTCTCTGCAGCTCCTTTTCTCCCACGAAGCTGTCAGCCCTGGGAAGGAGCCAT
This sequence comes from Glis glis, assembly GCA_004027185.1. Classification (NCBI taxonomy): domain Eukaryota; kingdom Metazoa; phylum Chordata; class Mammalia; order Rodentia; family Gliridae; genus Glis; species Glis glis. The sequence continues at coordinate 325 of PVJS01014187.1, forward strand.
GCTTCAGCCTTGCCAGCACTGGATGGGTTGTACGACTTGAGCAATCTGCCACCAGGGCTAGGCAGAGCTGGGAAGGTGGGGTTAACTGAGGCCCATCAGCTCTCAGTGGCCAGAGCTCCTCTGAATGGTGACCCAGCCCAGTATTCCTCTGAGCTCCCTCCTTTGTTGCAGGGGCTGCATTTTTACACCACCACCTCTTGAGAAAGACAGAGGCTCCTAACTGAAGCATCTGGGTTTTAACTCTCTCCTCTCTACCTCACTCTATTAAGCCTCACCCCTGCGCTCTGTGCATTTGAATCCGCGAGGCCTTTGTGGAGGCCATAGCAGACCCCTGGGGCGAGTGATTTATCCACCGCTTTGCTTTGTGGAAGCAGGACAAAAGCAGCCCTGTGCTCAGCAGTTCTGCGTTTATCCTGTGCTAGTGGCAGCTGCCCTCCGGCCTCAGGTCCCCGCTCAGAGCTTTGTGAAAGGTTAACAGCACCAGCTCCAAAACAGAAGGGCCGCTTGTAACATTTCTTGTTGATGTAGAGAGAAAAAGGGGTATTTCCCCCCAAAGAAATATTTTAAAGTATAAAATGTTGCTCCTTCTCTCTCTCTACACACACACACACACACACACACACACACACACACACACAGGGGAAAGTGAGGGGTGGTTTTGTCTGTGTGAGTTTGCCCTTTGAAATAGCAGAGTTAGGCTGCAGCTTCTCACTGCTGTCGGGGCCCACTTTCTGGGTGGTTTTCTTCCCATTAGTTTAACAAAATGAAGAACCTTACCATTTAGAATAAGCGTTGGGTTTTGCATTGGATTGGAGAGAAGCTCACAAACTTCTCATCACACTGTGTTATTTTCATAACATTCCTTCCCCTGACACAATATAGACGATTTTTTCTTTTTTTTTATAAAGTGCCATCTAATTTTTGTTCAGGGATCAGTCATTGTGTAAGAATTTTCCATAAGTATTAAAAGCTAATTATTATTATTCTTATTAATTTTGTGGTACTGGGGATTGAACACAGAGGCATTCTACCTCTGAGCTACACCCCCAGCCCTATTACTTTTATTTATTTATTTTAATATGCTTTTATTGGTGCATTATAATCTCATATCATAATGTAAATAATGTTGACAGTGACATACATGCACACAGCACTTGGTGGGCCCCCAAGCCCTATTAATTTATTTTATTTATTTTTTGTGGTACTAGGGATTGAACCTAGGGGCATTCTACCTCCAAGCTACACCCCCAGCCCTATTTTATTTTTATTTTGAAACAGGGTCTTGCTAGGTTGATGAGAGTCTCACTACTTGCTGAGGCTGTCCTCAAACCTGCAATCCTCCTGTCTCAGCCTCCCAACTACTGGGATTACAGGTGTGTGCCACCGCACCCAGCTATTGTTTTTATTTTATTTTGAAACAGGGTCTCCACTAAGTTGCAAAAGGCCTTGCTAAGTTGCTGAGGCCGGCCTCGAACCTGTGAGCTTCCTTTCTCAGCCTTCCAAATACTGGGATGACAGGCGTGCACCACCATGCCTAGTTCTAAAAGTTATTTATAATCAAATTCTGACACGTTATTATAATGTGGATGAGCCGTGTGCTAAGTGACATAAGCCAGACAACAAATGGACAAATACTATAGGATTCCACTTGCAAGAGGGAGCTAGAATAGGTGAATTCACAGAGCTAGAAAGTAGACTGGGCGCTGGGGGAGTGAGCTTCTGTTTAAGGTACAGAGTTTCTGTTTGGGACGATGATGAATTCTGGATGGACCATGGCAACGACTGCATCTCATTCTGAGTGCACTCAATACTACTGAATTGCCCTGAACGTTTAAGTTATGTGTATTTTACCACAATAAAAACATTTAAAAAGTTAATTATGATTAAATTCTCACTCTGCTCATAAGGCCGGGCATCAGACAATATATTTTAGATGCTGTAGCTAACACAATGCAAATTTTTCTTGGTCTTTGGGTCCATCAGAAAGGAGTTCAGTTGTGTGCTGGGCCGTAAGTGACAAGTGAAACCCACCAGGGTGGCCAGGTGGGTTTGCACCATTCTAAACGGCCTTCCATTAACTAGTCTGCCAAGGGAGTGCTCTCCTTGGGCTCCTGGGTGCAGCCACATCCACCTCTTCCCACCCCCTCCGTTTGCTGTAGGCTAGGAAACCAAATAATTAAGCGTATTTTAAACATTGTAGGGTAAATAGGCTCTTAGTGAGAGCCGGGGCCTCTCCTTGGGTAAAGACACAGGATTGACTGTTTGGTGTTTGAAACATCTATTTTGGCTGCTCAAAGGACTCACTTATTTCCTGGTTGCATTCCTGAGAGCTGAGGCTGGTGGGGATGCGATCGCCAGTCATGTGTAGACCGAGGGTTTTTGAATTAGATCCATTTATACAGCAAGAAGCTGAGGTCAGACTGGCCATTTGTCCCTGGCACACAGCTGACTATCAGCATGGGGCTGGTGTCCTGACCAGAGCTCTGTCCACTAAATCAAGCCAGTTTGACTCAGCTGAAATCAAAATTCTGAGAAAAAAAATTCCTTCCCCCATTGCAGCCTTTTATTATATTAGAAATGAATTCCAACTACACGTAGGTATGTCAGGTGAACTAAAGACTGCAAAGAAACTATAACATATCACTTATCAACTTAGGATAACTTTCTGAAATAATACCTCAACATAGATTGGCAAGCACAATATTATGATATTTAAAACCCTACCAGGAATTATTGGCCTTGTCCATATACTACCAATGACATGAATAATCATATAACAATAATAATAACTCTCATTTGAATACCTGCTAGATGCCTTGCACCATGCGAGGCATTTTTTGGATCTTATTTAATTTTCACTACAATCCTCTTATTGCCATTATACATGTGGGAAAAAAAAAACAACTTACAGAAGTTTAGTGACTGGTCCAAGATCACACAGGGGAATGGAAGAGCTAGGACTTGAATTAGGTTCTGGTAGACTGTTAGGTCTGTGCTTTATGGGATTTTGTTACATTCCATGGGGATGAGGAGGTGGTTTGTGCTGCCTTTAGAAGTCTGTTTGCTTTATAACAAAGGGAAAAAAATATCTTGCAAGGACAATGGATCTCTCCACTGACCACCTACTGGGAGCTGGGGAGCTTTAAGGAAAACTGGCCCCAGCCTTGCAGACTGGGATTCCATCAGTCCAGGGTGCAGCTGAAGGCCATGAGTTATAAAATTCCCCCAGACGGTTCTCACCAGCAGCCTCTGCTATGGAAAAATCTCTGGGTTTCAGTTGTTCCTCCTAACCAGATTTCTCAGGTGATAGCTTTTAATTGCTCAAATAATGGCCCCTTTGAACCTGTTTATGAGGGCGTACTATCCAGGTAGACATCTAGTTGATGACCACTTAATTGTGCATTTCTCACAAGGGATCATTATGGTGATTTATTAATCCCTATTTTTGAAGTAGGAATTTTCTCCTAGTGGATTTTCTGACAGTAGTCTTTTGAACATTCAAAATAATTTTGAAGATAATTTTACCTTCTCTATCAGTAACCCTCTTGTCCTTCTTCAGGTTCAAATCGGACCTGCAACTTTGGAGACAGCTCCTACTTCAGAACAGGGATTGGCAAAATAGGTTCCCGGGGTGTCAACTACTCTGTTAATGACCACACAGGGTCAAACCCAGGAAGATCTGGTCTTGAAAATGGTGGAAGACCACGTCTCACCCTCAAAAGGCTACCTATTCTAGAACTAGGGGAAAGGGGGCAACTTCTGGATTGCTTTAGACTTATCCCAAGAAGTCACAAAGGAAATGACCCTAGTCGTGCCGGTTTTGCTCCGCCTCATGCCCTGGTCTTGTCTGAACTTTGTGATCACTAGACATGGATGAAGTGACAAGCTCTTCCCTTCACAGGTACCCAGGCCCAGTTTTATCCTTCTCAATGGCTGAGATATAGAGAAACGGGTAAGGAAGGTAATATGTTCCTAGAAAATTTCACTCACAAGTACCTAGGAGGACCCACCTTAACTACTACTTGAGAGGCACGCAGTAAGATGCTTCTCGTTTTATCCAGCTGTTTCTAAGTGAAATGAAGGGGAGGCAGGGCTGGGGTACATCCCGGCCCTGCCACTATTTAGCTGTGGCATGTGGGGCTTCAGGAGTTGTCATGGGTCCAGGGCTTACACTGGGCCAGGTCTGTGCTAAGCGCTTTAGAAGCATTAACTCCCCTAACCCTCACAGTGTCCCAGCAGGTTCACAATATCACCCCCCCCTTTTTTTTGCGGTAGCGGGGGTTGAACCCAGGGGCATCCTACCTTCGAGCTATACCCCCAGCCCTATTTTTTACCCTTTATTTTGAAACCGGTCTCACAAAGTTGCGGAGGGCCTCACTAAGTAGCTGAGGCTGGCCACGAACCCAGATCCTCCAGTCTCTGCCTCCCAAGTACTGGGATTACAAGCGTGCGCCACCATGCCCGGCATATCACCCCCTTTTTAAGAGGAAGAAACCACAGGTTATGGAAGTTAAGTGACAGTTCAAGTGACAGAGCTAAGCTTTGTCTCCAATTGGGGAAATCCCTGGAATCTCTGGAGCTTCATCTCCTCATGTATAAAAACGACAGAAAATACACACTGCACCTGTTTACAGCTGAGTATTTATTCAGCAAATATTTCCTGACAGCCTATTAAGTGTGAGATACAGTGCTGAGTGCTAGAAATATAAAACTTATATGTAAACTTTCATAAAGTAGAAACCGTATATAATAAAACACTCCTTGCTCTTTCAGAATCTATTGTCGGTTAGACCTAATTGAGCTAAAATTTGGCGTGAGTCTACTGGATCAAAAAAAAATCCCATGTAATTAGAAGCAACCTAAGTGTCCATCAACAAAGGAGTGGATAAATAAAACGTGGTAAGCCAGGCGTGGTGGAGCACGCTTGTAATCCCAGTACTTGGGAGGCTGAGACAGGAGGATCAGAGGTTCGTGGCCAGCCTCAGCTACTTAGTGAGGCCCTCTGCAACTTAGTGAGACCCTGTTTCAAAAAATAGAGAATAAAAAAATATTAAGAATAAAAAAAATAGGGCTGGGGTGTAGCTCAGAGGTAGAATGTCCCTGGGTTCAATCCCCAGTTCTGCAAAAAACAACAACAACACAAACAAACAAAAAAAAATGTGGTGTGCACACTCAGAATATTATCTAGCCTTTAAGAGGAAGGAAATTCAACACCCTGGAGGAACCTTGAAGACACTATCCTGAATGAAATAAACCAGTCACAACAAGACAGATACTATATGATCCCACTTATATGGGGCACGTAGAGTAGTCCACCGTTCACTGTGGGGCTGAGGGAGCGGGAGGGAGAGTTATGGTTTAATGGGTAGAGTTTCTGTTGGGGATAACACAGAGAGCTCTGGAGATGGGGGCAGTGACGGTCACACAACCATGTGAATGCACTTAACATGGCCAGAACTGCACACTTAAAAAGGGTCAAAACGGTTACTTTTATGTATAGTTACCCTTTCAAAATGACTTTAAAAATTCCATGCAAGACGCTGAGTAGAATGTCATTCCCTTTAAGTGGCAAAACAATCTCGGTGGGAGGAGGAGAAATTGAAACCATAAACCATCAGAGGACAGTTAACTAGTAAATTACATAGCTGGCAGGTTGTGAATCAGCCCAAGCCTCACTGTGTTTCTAGGTGTTATGGAGCAGGGACACTTGGATGCTCACACGTCTCTAGGCTTATCCCGTGACTGGGGTAAATTCCCCTCTCTGATTAATTTTGCAATATGCAAGTAACACCTTTTCTTTGGAAGGTAATTTCTGGCCAAGGGAAATTCTCCCAACTGCAGATTGGTTTGTTTAGCACATCATTTCCTGAATTCTACAATTTTCTACCCACTCGGTATAATTGAATATTCAAGATGGCACACACTCAAAAAGCAGCATGATGCTAGCCCAACTGAAAGGACCTGTTTTAGCAAATCTTCAATAGAATTTTGCCCACAGGCAGTCTTTGAAATATATTAGCAGCTCTTTAGCAGACCAGTAATAACAGCTACTCAATCACCTGAGCTAACTGAAGTTTTTGAAATGCCCTTTCATTTAAAGTAAAAAAAAAGAAGTTGCCCTGTAAGAAAAGCCTAATAGAATGGGAAGGGCCGTTTTATTTTAGTTGCAGGTCTTTTTTTTTTTCTTTTGTAGTGCTGGAAATTGAACCCAGTGCCTCGCACATGCTAGGCAAGCAAGCACTCTAGCACTGAGCTACATCTCCTGACGCAAGTTGTAGGCATTTTAAAAGTGTTTGATCACACAAATAACATGGAGATACCCCATAATGACTGTGAAAAATACAGTTTTTTTATTAATATTCTACCTTCCCCCATTATGTTTTTCTTTAATAACTCTGAACCTGCAAGTACAGGTGGAAAATACTATCCTAATTTTAACATCAGAAACATACTGATATATTGCCTCTTTGCTATACTAAGAGTTTCATAGATAGCAAATGATATAGTTTAGAAGAGGAATTTGATCAAATTATGTAAATCCTTTCAGCAAAAGGAAAATTTCCTATAACTGTGTATTTACAAGCAACCATGTTATTTTTCAGGAATGAGTCAACCCTCACACTGCTAAGAGAGCTAGACATTCTCTTAAACCAATTTTACTTATAAAGTACAAATAGAAAGTGCATTAAGAATCTCTGTGGCAGTTTTTGTTAGTCTCATTTCACATTAATAGAAGACCATGCCTTTTGGGAACAGGTAGAATGTTCTTTAATCTTCTAGTCTGAGCAAAGGAGAAGGAGGGGAGAACTATTTGTAACAAGTCATAAGACTCCAAAGAATAAGTACAGTCAGTTCTGATAGAAGGTTTAAAAAACATGACTTTGTTCCCATGCAAATTAATGTGTTAGGGAACAATTTGAACTTGATTCAAATGTCTGAATTTTGCCTTTGTTTATACAGAATTTCACCTCTGAAAAACACTAGGCAAATGCACAAATTACCCAGTTCCAGAGGGCAGCACAGGAGCAGGACAGTGCAGGCACACACCTGGACCACCTACCAGCTACCTGGGGCTTTATGAGCCACACCCACCCATTAGTCTTACAAGTCCCCCAGAGATACCAAGCCCCCTTCCTCCATAACTGCCCATCAGCTGCAACCCTGCTGGCACCGCCTCTCTCCAATTTTTCTCTTTCAAGATGAAGTATCATATTTACTATAGTATATATGTATTTCTAACCATTTCATATGTATAAAATTATGCCTCTATTTTTGTTAGATTCCTATTTTTTTTTTTTTTTGGAACTGGGATGGAATCCAGGGAAGTCCTACCTCTGAGCTACTCCCCCCGCCCCATTTTTTTTTTATTTTGAAACAGGGTCTTGCTAAGTTGCTGAGGGCCTTGCTAGGTTGCTGAGGCTAGCCTTGAATCTGTGATTGTCCTGTCTCAGCCTCCCAAGTACTGGGGTTACAGGTGTGTGCCAACATGCCCAAGACATGTTTGGTTGTCAGGAGTAGTGACAGTGGTGGTTCGATTAGCACTTAGTGGTAAAGGCCAGGTTTGCTGCTAACCATCCTCCAGCACATATGACTATCCCCACAGCCAGGAACTACCTGGTCCAAAGTGTCTACAGCGCTGCTGGCACCTGCTGTAGAGAGCTTAAGAGGAAGGCTGAAAACACTGACCCTTCTGCTAGAGTCTATGAGGAGATTTGGGAGAAGAGCAGAGATTTAGTGGTGGAAGGCTTTGGAATGACACCTGGCTTCCAGTTTCATTTCTACCACCAAATACCTACATGATCTTGGACAAGTCGCTTGACCCTCTGTACACTCAATATTCTCATGCTGAAATAGGAACTATAATAGAACCCACGCGATGGGGCTGTAAGGATATATGTGCTCAATACAGTGCCTGATATAAGTGAGTATCAAATATTAGTTGCTATGAATGTTAGTTTTTCCTGTTTTTGTTGTCATCGAGGCATAAGTCTAGAAAATTTAGAAGTGATAGCCACCAAGTCTGTTTACAGCTTTTGGGGTGTACTGAGGTGACACATGACACGGTTACCACATTCCCAGGAGAATCTGATCAATAGAGGCATTTGAATGATTGTCCTAAGTTTGACTGAAGATTTGGCTCCAAAATTTGGAGCAAATAACCCAAGCTGGCACCAGTTATTGGCACATGCATTCTCTCTTTTTTTTTTTCCAATGTGATAGCAGGGATTGAACCCAGGGGCATTCTGCCTATGAGCTACACCCCAGCCCTTTTTATTTTTTACTTATTTTTTTTTGTTTTGAAACAGAGTCTTGCTAGGTTGCTGAGAGTCTCGCTTAGTTGCCGAGGCTGGTCTTGAAACTGAGATCCTCCTGTCTCAGTCTCCCAAGTACTGCGATTACAGGCATGTGCCACCACACCTGCACACATGTACTCTCGTGTACAGCCAACAGATACTTTAGCTTAGCAGCCCTGCAAATCTCACCTCACCTTGCTTTCTCAAAATGCTGCCACCTTGAACTGTTTTCATTGGTCATTAGCAATCAATCAGAAGGGATTAGTAGAAAATTCAAAATGGGCAAACTCATTCGGAATAGAAAGAGTGAAAAAAACCCACTGTCTGCCCTCCTTCCCACATTGGATGGTGGGGAGCAGAAGAGAGGAAGACTCAAAGTCACATGGCACTGTGACCTTCGGAGTGTGTGCTGCTGTTTGTTAATGAGGTGTCAAGAGGGGAGAGTGAGCCGGGCATGGTGGCGCACGTTTGTAATCCCAGTACTTGGCAGGCTGAGACCGGAGGATCCGGGTTCGCGTCCAGCCTCAGCTACTTAGTGAGGTCCTCTGCAATTTAGCGAGACCCTGTTTCAAAATAAAGAACAAAAAATAGGCTGGGGGTGGAGCTCAGAGGTAGAATGCCCCTGGGTTCAATCCCCAGTACTGCAAAAAAAAAAAAAAAAAGAGGGGAGAGTGAGGTAGGGCGGGGAAGAAGGGGTCATGATAGTCATAATGGTACCAATAACAGTAATGAAGAGAGATACAAAAAGGGATAGCCAAAAGTCAAAGTGAGGCTCACGGACTGTGTTTAGAGATGCTATTTAAGGAAGAACTTCTCCATGAGCAGAACACTAACAGGTGTGCTTCTAAATCATCACAGATCTCAAGTGGCTTCTAGAAAGATCTCATTCACCCATTAGGCTCAAAGCTCTTGGAGGCCAAAATCAAGAGACACATTCACATAAAAGCGCTCAAACGCCAGACAAACGAAAAAATACGTTAAATTATGCCAAGTACTACAGTGTAAGTTCTTTGTAAAATCCGCCCACATAACAAGCTTTCATTAAAAACAATCCCTGCCAAGTCTCACACCTAGGGTGGACACACATTTTCCCTTCAGTGTTCAGAAAACTCCAATCTAAATTATCTTCATAAAAAGTGTCAGCATATTAAATGCAATTTAAACCAGAGGAAGGTTCTCGAGAGAGGACATCTGCAGAGACAATAAAACCAGTTTTACCTCTCAGATGCCTTCTCTACGCAACGCAACCTTCCTCCTTTTGTAGGTGTGCAGAACGGGTGTGGCTGATCATGCACACCCGTTTGAGTGTGCTACAGGAAAAGGGGCAGAGACACACACACTGTCCCTTCCACACCAAACAGTTCTGTCTCCCCCGGGGATAGAAGCGCCTCGACACTCGACAGTGCTGTCCTGGAAAGAAGGGTGCCCAGGACAGAAGCCAACTCGGATTCCTCTGAGCCACAGTCACAGATCTCTCACAAGGCCCCACACAGAGCATCTAGGCAGAGATTCACAACTGCCGCACAACTCCCTGGCCCAGGTGCAGGGTTCCTTCCTTCATTCTGCAGATATTGAGGTGTAGGCTTGCTCCCCAAGCCTAGGCTAGGTATCCTCCCAACTCATCTGGAACCACCAGCACCCAGAGCAGCCTCTGCTCTAAGCTTTGGCCACAGGTAGAGTAGCTTCCCACGTGTTTCAATGCACTAAGTGTGTGGCAAGCACCCTTCTCGACACTGTCTACGCAATCACTCAGTAAACAGAGGGTCCACACGGACTCCCAAACACAGGTGCTGTAGAGGTCGCCATTTGAATCCTTGTTTCGCCACAGCCTCTGAATCATGCTGCCTACTTTCAGCAAAGACATACTTAAGCTTTGGCTGTTTAAGTTCTGGACATTAAAACTGTAATACTCAGCCAGGCATGGTGGCGCATGCCTGTCCTTCCAGTACTTGGGAGGCTGAGACAGGAGGATCTCAGGTTCGAGGCCAGTTTCAGCAACTTAGGGAGGTTCTGAGCAACTTAGCGAGACCCTGTTTCAAAATAAAAAATAAAATAGGGCTGGGGGTGTAGTCCAGAGGTAGAACGCCCCTGAGTTCAATCCTTAGTAATACACACACACACACACACACACACACACACACACACACCCAAAACAAACAAAAAACAAAATCAAAACCCAAAACCAAAACCTATAATACTCACTTCTTAGCTTTTTAACACACTTTATGAATAAAGATGCTTGTGCTTAAAGGATTTTAGGTCTCTGGCATAAGTTGGAAAAATAAAAGTACATGATATACTTATTACTTTGCCCACTTTTCTCACTAAATGCACATCTTCGACATCCAAACGATGGCTTAATTTAGCATCTCAGAGTTCAAAGATGCCATTTTGTTGTGGGAATTTAACTTCCAATTGTATGGCATTATGCAACATTATGAACTATTTAAAAACTTTACTGAAAGGGTAAAACAGGCTGTGCACTCTATCTGAGGCCCAATCTTATGAGGCTCTCAAAGGCTCTTTTACAGATCATTTAGAAAGATTAAAGACACCCGCTATGCTCAGGAGAGTCCTTGCTCACTCAATCGAAGGTCCCATTAAACATGAAAGAGACCCTTATTTTCCACTTGCCATCTCTGGATTTCATCTCTCCACAAACCCTATCATTGGCTATTTTACGTTTAACTTGCTTACACATTTATCATCTCATTTTTATCTGTGAATGTTCTTAGGAGTCGTATATAAAGATGGAAATAACAGCCCCATTGTTCCTTTGGGTATGGGCGGTAGTTGAGATCTTACCTCTTTCTCTCAAGTGTCAAGTGTGTACAAAATAGCTAGGACGCTGGGCACAAGAGGAGAGGCTGAACAGAATAGTGTGGATGGTGGGATGGGGGGTCCAGAGATAAGGGTCTGGGAGGGAATGAAGGAATGAAGTGCAATGGGAATAAGAACAGCAGCATTTGAAAAGGTGAATTTTCAGAAAGCGCTAGGGGTTTATTTGTGAATTCCTAACTGGCAAGGGAAACAAACAAAAAATCTATGTATTTTGGATTATTGTATTACAATGTCTCTGCATCTGGGAAAGAAGGCATGGAACTTTCTTTGCATGTGTAACCAGAATCCAGGAATCCTACTACCCAGCCATGGTTGGAAGGCTATCTTCTTAGAAACAAGCTATGTTGATATTTGGGACTATGTTGAACATGTCAAATCACTGTATATGTTAGTGTCTTTTAAATCAGTACCTATATCATTGATCTTTCCCCCAAATGTTACTGTATACAAATCCTAAAAATGAAATCTAAACCCAAGTTGTGAAGATTATGTGTGTATATGGTATAGAAATAAAATGCACCATGTACGGGGGAAGTTAATTAAATTGGGAATGACCATTAGTTGATAGTAATTAAATGAGATTCAATAAAGCAGAGTATTCAATAAAGCAAGGTCAGAAATTGTGCTGCTACATAAAGGAAAAAGGACTTCTCAGTCATCCCTGTAAGTGACCAGACCAGACTGTTTTTTCTACTGGAAGCAATTTTTGGTTAGGAAGTGCCTACTAAAGAAAATCTATCTTTTGGGCATGGCAAGAACTTATCAGAGTGGGTTGTTAAAGAGCAGCCCTTCTTCCAATTTAAAATGCTTCATTTGAAAAAATAGAGGCTATTATAGCAGTTAGCTACAGAACTATGAAATCAAGTTAGAAATAGATCAAGGGAACCGATTTTGAAGGGACTGATTTTTTAAAAGAATATTCCGGTAAGTCTTTATTGGATTGTGCTACAAGTGGGAAGATAATCGGTTACTCTTCATAAAGAAAAAGACCTAGATAAAAGTAATGTTGTGTCCATACATGAAATTATCACTATCAATCTCACTAATGTGTATGGGAAGGAAGGAAGGGGAAATGGGGTGGGATATGGAGGGAAATACACCAAGTGCTGTGTGCATGTATGATTGTGTCGCTTTGAATCTCATTATGATGTATAATTACAACGCACCAATAAAGACATAAGAAAAAATACCTAGATAAAATTAAGCCATTCTGTTAAATTTTGATTTTTTTTTCCGCATTGCTAAGGATGGAACTCAGGACCTTGTGCATGCTGTGTAAGCACTCTACCACTGAGCTACATCCCTACCCCTAAATTTTGATCTTGAGAAACACAGATGCCACATAGCCAAAGAAAATGAAGAAGAAGCTTCAACTGACTCAGTCCTGGCCTGAAGAGCTTCTAAAGTTTTCTTTTTTAAAATTGACACATAAAAACGGTACATACTTATGGGTACCATGTGATATTTCAATACATATATATATTGTGTAATGTTCAAATCAGGGAAAACAAATCTCTAACATTTATAATTTCTTTATGATGAAAAGGTTCAAAATCCTTTCTTCCAGCTTCTTGAAATACACAGCATATTATCATTATCTATAGTCAGATTTTTAAGTTTTCTGGTGGAGCAGGTGACTTACAGCATTCTAGCAACTTCTAGAACAAATGAGCTCCTGCTTCTTTTTCTTTTGTGGTACTGGGTACTGAACCCAGGGGCATTCTACCTCTGAGCTACACCCCCAGCCCTATTTTATTTTTTATTTTGAAACAGGGTCTCACAAAGTTGCTGAGGCTGGCCGTGAACCTGTGATCCTCCTGTCTCAGTCTCCCAAGTACTGGGATTATAGGCATGCACCACCATACCCGGCACGAGCACCTACTTCTTCCTACCTGGTGGCCCCTCTATACTATAGACTCTTCTTTCCCAATACCCTATTCTGCCTTTCTCCCAATATATGTTCACCTTTGACTTTCAGTGAGTTCATTAGAAATAATCCAATTTTGCCAGATGTGGTGGTGCACACTTGTATCCAGTACTTGGGAGGCTGAGGCAGGAGGATCGCAGGTTTGCGGCCAGCCTCAGCAACTTAGTGAGGCCCTCTGCAACTTAGTGAGACCCTGTTTCAAAATAAAGAATAAAAAATAGGGCTCGGGGTGTAGCTTGGAGGTAAAATGCTCCTGGGTTCAATCCCCAGTGCTGCCAAAAAAAAAAAAATCCAATTTTGTTCAAAACAATAGTGTTAGAATTACCCATTAAAACTTTTTTCCTAATTGAATTTCTGTTGTAGTGAATTGTCTAACCTGGAAAAGACTTTTAGATACAACACAGTATAAATGGTGGTCACTCTTAACCAGCAAAATCAGATAGATGGTGAGGATTATATTTCTTTTTTTTTTTTTTTTTTTTTGCAGACCGGGGATTGAACCCAGGGGCGTTCTACCTCCACGCTACACCCCTGGTCCTATTTTTTATAGTTTATTTTGAAACCGGGTCTCACGAAGTTGCGGAAGCCTCACTAAGTAGAGAGAGAGAGAGAGACAGGGAGAGACAGAGAGAGAGCTGAGGCTGGCGGCGAACCCAGATCCTCCAGTCTCTGCCTCCCAAAGTACTGGGATTACAAGCGTGCACCACCACGCCCGGCTGAGGATTATATTTCTATTTATTGTCTATCAAGTGTCAGGCACTGTTGTATGAGATTCACGTGTTATTTAATCAAATTCTAAGAACTCTATGCAGGTACTATTTATTAGCCCCATCTTACAGTCGATCAGATGTTACACAAATTTGTCGTCTGAAACAGGGGTTAGCAGACCACGGCCCTGGGGTTAAGCGGGGTCCTAAAGATTTTCTGGAACTTCCAGGCCTCTTCATTCAGTGTCCATCGCTGCTTTTGATCTACCACAGCAGATCTGAGCGCTGCTGACGGAGACTTTAGGACACAGAAGACCGAAACACTTTACTGTCTGGACCTACAGAGAAAAGGCACCAACCCCCTGTGTAAAGCATGTTAACTCACGGATACAGAAACAAGGCAAGAACACTTGGACTGCTTCAAGTTGAACATATATGGAAACTTTCTTGGAAAAAATATTCTGTCTTTTTCTGTTTTCTTTCATATCTTACTTTTGCTTACTCAAGGTTAATCAACCAGTGGGGGGAGGTGGGTGGGAGGGGATGGTTTCATGGAATACCAACTCAGTATCTAAAGCCTCTCTCTTAGTAAGGTGAGTTTTGATTAGGTAGGAAAGTTTCTAAGAAAGTTAAGAAGAAAAATAAAAAAGCATAAACTAAAGAAAGCTTTAATAACCATAAGTTTCCAGAGAGGTTATACATTTTTTTGGCCCATTCCTAGGTATTTTTTCTCAAGTACAAATGACATCATTGCTGAAATTTTTAAAAAGTTGGCCCACTTTATTCTACATTTGGTACCACATATTGTTTTGGTTGAGCATCAATTGACTTTTCTATTTTTACTGGGAAGTTAGGTCATAATTATTTTTAGGAGACAGTGCCTGTTTCTATCATTTGTGGAACTCCACACATGATCATGCTTTAGAATATTTTTTTGCTAAAGTTATAAGAATGTATGTAATTGGTGGAGAATGTTTCCATCAGCAAATATTCCACTATATTCTGGAGTACATTTTAGATTAAATGTCTAAAGCAGGCAATAGGTACTAACAAGTAAAAGAATTTGGTATCTTACTAGGCAGCAAAATGAGCACATTCTCCACCAAATACATACATTCTTTGTAATATATACATTTGCTCATGAGATATTATTCATATTATTCTTATTATTTTTTGGTACTGGGGATTGAACCCAAGGGCATTTGACCTCCTAGTGAAACCCCCAGTCCTTTTTACTTTTTATTTTGAAACAGGACCTCACAATTTATAATTGTAATAATTTATGCAAAAGTTTAATGCAAATTTGCTTTCTATAACAGAAAGGAAATGCCCAAGACAAAACAAAGCCCATAGTTTTTCTTCTATCCTTCACTCCCTTTCCCCAAACACCAACCAATACAGGGGCCAGCGTGGAGCAGAGGCTCCAGGCTTTGCGCATTTGAGTCACCTGGGGATCTTTAAGGACTCCATCACCCAGGCCACACCCCGGCCAATGAAATCACAATCTCAGGGCTTGGCATGTACCTTAGTGATAGCACTTGCATACATGAGACTCTGGGATCCCATTCCCAGTACCGGGAGAGAGAGAGAAACACAGCCTCTGAGGGTGTGTGGAACCAGGTATCAGTAGTTTTGGAAACCTGCAGACAAGTGGAGAGCTGTGATTTAGGTAAAAACCACTGATGGGTTCACACAGAGACACCAGACACCTATTCATCACGAGGCTTGAAGTCCTACCCCGTCCCTGTCTGCTGCACCAGCTGAGAGGCACTCCAAGCACTCTGATTTATTAACACAACATACTGGTACGCGCACAATATCATCGTTCTTGCTCTTGACGCATAACTAACTTGTCAGTGCAAATATAAGAGGAGCTAACCCAGTAAGTAAGCACGGTGCTAGATTTCTCTTAAGTCACAATCTGTTCAAACATCACAACCCTCCTGCATCTTATGACACAACACACACATCCCCAGCGACGAAGAGCTGGGATTTGCTCTACTTTGCAAGCCCGTTTCTTCTGCTTGACAAACTTGGAAAAGCGAAGTCCGCCTTACCTCCACGATGCTTTTTAAATCTTGCACGTAAGTCCTTTCGGTCTCCAGAATTTCCTGCACAACTCTATCCACATAGAGGAGCTTGGGGCTGGTGGTCGAGTCTGCAGTCGTTTTGGGCACCCCATTTGGGTCCACCCTCCACGGGGTCCTGGGCTGCCTCCCGCTGCCCTCGTCCATGTGCTGCGGCCCGGTGGGGACGTCCCTCTGCAGCTCGGTGCTGGAAAACGGCCGGGCTGGGACCAGCTCCAGTTTTATGGCCCCTGCTTCCTTATCCTGGTGAAACAAGCCCAAGTGGCTATTTGAAACCAAGGTCATTCTGCTGCCGAAGGAGCCATGGCTGTCCCGGGAAGAGGCCGAGGACGAGGTGGAACCGAAGCTGACAGGTCGGTCACTGTCAGAGAGCTCCATGGTCTTCCGTTGTGGGGACCGGGGACGTTCAGCTGCTGTTTCGGAGTCAGGAACTTTATTCACAGCTGATGGTGCTTCAAGATGCGACCGGTGCCCATCTGCATGTGTTGCAGGAAAGAAAGAAAAAGGAGAGGATGAGCAAGGGGTAAGCGAGGATTCTATCAAATAGCGGCTTGAAAGGAGGTCAAACCTCGCCCGAACGCATTAGTCAATAGCGCAGATCTGGCAAGGTGGACCGAGGTGCAGAATGCGCGCTTCCAAGGCCTCACCTGGGAGCCGGCTAGACACACAGGGTCTCAGGCTCTGCCCTGGACCTCCTGACTGTGAACCTGCATTTCTCAGGGTCCCAGCGTGGCACAAAACATTGAGGTTTAAGAAGCACGACTTGAGAGGTCTCCAAGTCTGACCGCTTGGAAGGCCTCCTTAGTCCAGATTTACTAAATTAAAGGTTTAGTGGTCAGGGCACGCGGAATCCATAACTTTAACAAGCACACACGTGAGGCTCATGTACTTCAAACGGACCCTACGTGATTCTGATGGAATTTTGAGAACCACTATTCCAGAACATAGATTTCCAAAGTGGGCAGTACCACCCTCCAGGGGGCGCTGCAACGAAATAGAGATACGTGAAAGAAGGCAAATTTGTCACCTCATTTTTCTGTTTAGTTGCTTAAAGAAAGTAGATTTTCAGGGGGGCGCTGAGTAATTTTTTTCTGAAGTCAAATGAGTTAGGGAACCTCTTTGGATTTTCAGCCAGGCTTCTCCTGGGAGCACCATAATTTAAGTGACACTGACCACTGTGCATGTCACTGTACGTAGCATTAAAGGAACGGCACATGGGTGATAATTCTCTAATACTGGGCATGAAAAACAAACTGAAATAGTAAGACCCACACCCTATTTATTATTAATTTTTTCTTATGGTACTGGGGATTGAACCCAGGGATGTTCTACCTCTGAGCTACATCCCCAAGCCCTTTTGATTTTTTGTTTTGAAACAGGGTCCAGCTAAGTTGCTGAGAGTCTTGCTACCTTCCAGAGGCTGTCCTTGAACCTGCGATCCTCCTGTCTCAGCCTCCCCAGATACTGGGGTTACAGGTGTGCACCACCATACCTGGCTTCCTACACTCCATTTAAAACTGACCCTCTTTCCTCAGCATATCTCTAAATCTCTTCTTAAAAACTGACATTCCCAGCTGGATGTGGTGGCGCACGCTTGTAATCCCAGTACTTTGGGAGGCGGAGACCAGAGGATCCGGGTTCGTGGCAGCTCTCCCTCTCTCTCTACTTAGTGAGGCCCTCCGCAACTTTGTGAGACCCGGTTTCAAAATAAAGTATAAAAAAATAGGGCCGGGGGTGTAGCGCAGAGGTAGGACGCCCCTGGGTTCAATCCCTGGTACAGCAAAAAAAAAAAAAAAAAAGTATAAAAAATAGGGCCAGGGGTGTAGCGCAGAGGTAGAAAGCCCTTGGGTTCAATCCCTGGTACCGAAAAAAAAAAAAAAAACTGACATTCCCTTTGAGGCATAAATGGAATTACACTATCCAAGAACATATTTGATTACAAGTGAAACTATAAAATGTTGGCAATTGTACAATAATGAATATAGGAATGAAATTATGAGAAAAATTAGGAGAGATGGGGCTGTTTCTATTTGTAAGAGTGTCAAGAGAGACAACTCACCAAGTCAAAAGGTCACTTAATATCCATAGCACTTAAAAATGACCCTGGGTCCAAAAAGGCTCTTCATGAAAATTAAACTTTCAGAAGCTATTTTGATGAAATACTCAAAGTTCTAATCTTCATTTGTAAGGCAGGATCAATATTTTCCCCCTATAATAATGCGATTCCAGATTTACAGAAACAATGTGACTTGTTTTAAAGAATGTGATAAATGATGAAATTTGCTTCATATTGGCAGGCTGCCTTACTATCAAAATCCATTTTTACAAGCTTTATTAGAAAAATAATAAAGGAAGCGTATCATACGACAAACGCAGTAAGAAGACTATAGATCAACAATCAATTTTCAATAACATGTGAGTTTGTTTTGACTCTATAATAGAGACCAAAGAGCTGGTCCCAATATTTTTAAAATATAAAGAATCCATCAAGTCTGACTTTTTCTAGATTATATTCATGGCAAATATTAAAATTATGAATATATAATAGAGGAACTCACGCTGGGTCAACAAGAAGGACTGGTAGGAAATGAGAGGAAATGAGCAATTTATCAGTATCACCACTACCACCTGGTCTGAGTTTGCTGCAAAATTTTAAAGCTTTTGCAATATTCTTTTTGTTTGCTTTGTAACAACTTTATGGCCTATAAAACATGGATTGGTTAGTAGTTAAAATACACATGACCTAAAATGCGCCATCCAACTTGAGTGTGGCAAAACCGGAGAGGCAGCCATGCACTGGGTAAGCCCCAGCGGAGGACGCTGCCCGTGTTCTCGACTTGTGTTGAGAAAGGCCTGGGCTGTTCAGAATAGAAGCAGATGCAACCAGATTTTCTTCCTGCTTGAAGCCCTAACCCTGAAGTTGAGCTCACTGTAGAGAATGGGAAGAAAATGAGGATTCTTTAAGGTCCCAGGGGTCGACTGAGGCTATGATTAAGGACCAAGCATAAGAAGTTGGATACTCAATATGAAAGGCTAGGACATTTGGAAAGGTCTAGATCAAACAAGCTACCCCCACAGATCTGGTTAGGCAGGTCTCCAGGGCAAGTTCTGATTAACGAGGCAAGAACCAACCTCTCTGTCTTGGAAACTGTCTTTAACACAGTTACATAACTCTAGGCAATATACTCATTATCAAGACTAGTGAAAACAAACACAACCAAGAGACTCATTTCTTTCTTATCACTTCTTTTCTCTACTTTCACTCCAAGTTTAACAGCCAATATAGCCCATTTCAGGGATTAAAGAGGAATACAAATCGTTGCCAAAGGAATTCAAGTTGGGCTTCTAAGGATCTAGCACCTTTAAAAATATTGTCAAAGGTAGGAAAAAGTGAGATGTGAAATTCAGGCCAACAGGGGATCTCTTCAAGAACAAATCAAACAGTAGCTCGAATTGGGCACTGTTGCAGGAGGGTTCATATGGTCTAACACCAGGCCATGTATTTGAGGCCACTAGGACCAGCCCATTCTCCAGGTTGCCAATTAGGCACTTTATAAAGTAGAATATTGCAGACATCTGGTATATATAGTATTTAGCTGAGCTTACTGCCTCAAACTGCTTTCCAAAATTAACAATGGCAGAAGTGAGACATTCAAAGTCAGGTAATAGGAACCGGGCGTGGTAGTACACGCTTGTAATCCCAGTACATGGGAGGCTGAGACTGGAGGATTGGAGTTCGCGGCCAGCCTCAGCTACTTAGTGAGGCCCTTCACAACTTAGCGAGACCCTGTTTCAAAATAAAGAATAAAAAATAGGACTGGGGGTGTAGCTCAGAAGTAGGATGCCCCTGGGTTCAATACCCAGTAGTGCAAAAAAAAAAGAAAGAAAAAGTCAGGTAATATAAAATCATGTAATATGAGACTGCCCTTGCTAATGGATAACATTTTTTATGTTGACTCATTGCTTAGAAGATAATTATGGCTTTCTCATAGAAGGAAATGTATCTCCCCCAAACTGTCTAGTCTTGTTCTCACTTCCCTCAAAATAATTTATGATTTCCACCCTGTCTGGACTATTCTCATACAACTAACCAATTAATATTTATCTCTAGATATTTTTTTTGGTGGTACTGGGTATGGAACCCAGGAGCATTCTACCTCTGAGCTATACCTCCAGCCCTATTTTATTTTGAAATAGGGTCTCACTAAGCTGTGGAGGGCCTCACAAACTAGCTGAGGCTGGCCGTGAACCTGCGATCCTCCTGTCTTAGTCTCCCAAGTACTGGGATTACAGGCATGCGCCACCACACCTGGCAATATTTATCTCTAGAACTGGGTTGCTCAGTGCAGTAGTTGCTGGTCACATGTGACTACTGGGTGCTTGAAATGTGTCCAGTCCAAATTGCGAGTTGCTCTATGTGTAAAATATACACTGGACTTCGATGACTTAGTATGAAATGAAAATTATAAAATATCCCATTCATCATTCTCATATTAACTATATGTTGAAATCATATCTTGGAATAGTGGGTTAAATAAAATACCTTACTAAAATTATTTTCACCAGTTTCATTTCACTTTTTTAAAATATGACTACTAGAAAATTAAATATATATGTAGTTTACAGATAATTTAGTTAGACAATGTGATGGAGAGGTCTTCTAGATAACTACATTATTCTCTAAGATTTAAATTTACCTCCTTAGCAATCTCTGTTCAAATAATAGTGAACAAAGACAAGCATACAACTCAGTCTGGCCTTTAACAAAATTCCATCCATTAGTACAAATTATTGTTATGAATTAGAAAAAATGGAGTTGGGAGATAATTGCTGTTTAGCAAATAGTGGTATAACTAACTGATTTTTCCATAATTAAACTGAAACACCCAGGTAGAAAACTGTGGATCAAGAAAGCTTTTTCTTCTGCCTTGAGTGAAAGATTAATATTTGTGTAATTTGCTTCTTTTTTTAACCTTGTTCTTCCTAAATCCTAAGCAGAGAGCTAACAATCTAACAATTTCTGAGAACTTCTTGCCAAACATTGCCCATGATCCATCTCTGGGAGATTTTTTGACCATGAATACCTGAAAATAAGCTGATTTTACCCACCCGAGGAGTCATGGTCAATCTGACCTTGGTAAACCTGGAGGCTGTAGGAGGTGGAAACACCTGTACAGGGTTTTGGTGGCTTACTGGTTCTTATCACTAGAAGTACTTAGCCTAAAAAGCCATCAATATTTCCTTTTTGTGCCATTCTTAATAAGAAAAAATGGCTAGACAGCTCCCACGTAGGTAGGTTATTACACATTTTTCATCATGACAAATCTCTCTAGTTTCTCTTGGGCGAAGGAGCTCTACTTCCTTGGCTTTTATTTGCTTGCCCTTCAAACTTCTATCATTTCAATAGCTCTCCTTTGGAATTTCACTGCCAGAACCAGAAGCAAGACTTCTTGGCTCTAACTTGTTTCTTGGGCTGATCTGGGCTTGATGTATAACTTTCCATGGCTTCCTGTGACTATGTTTACACAGGGAAGGGGGACTTGATGGGTCCCACAGCCTGTAAGTCCTTGCACAAGTCCCAAGGGGAACCTTCCAAAGAAAGGCAGAAACTCCTCTCACAGCGAGGGTAGAGGAGGGACCAGGATTTCTAAATTCTGCTCATTGACATTCTAGACATCAAATACCTAGTCTGAGTTCCTTGGCAGAACAACCACGGATATCAAGAGAATGTGTTGTGCTCAATACCAATGAATAATTAAAATTATGTCCTTGCTTATTACACTGTCTGTGGATTACTTAAAGAGGGGGAGGCAACAGAAAGACCACAATATATGCAAGAAGTTATTGTGTCAGCCAGTAAAGCTAATTAAATAGAGAGCTAGTTTTTGGCAGAGCCTCAAAGTTGCAAACAACCGACCTCAAGATGTTTAAAAAAATTAAGAGTCAAAATTAAGAAAATACACATTCCTATATTTCAAATACAACACTAAAAATTTGAGGAGTGTCCTTCTCCCCCAACCTCTTCCCCAGAGTTACGCCTTTGATGTAGTGGATAACTCAATAGTTAACAGCCATTAGACAGAAACAGGGTTTTCACCTGTTGTTTTTGCTTTGTTTTATTTTGAGATGGGTCTTGCTAAATTGTCCAGGCTGACCTCCAAATTGTGATCCTCTTGCCTCAGCCTCCCTAGTAGCTGGGATTATAGGAGTGTACCACTGTGCCCAGTTTGACTTCTTGATTTTTTAAAAAATAACAACTTGGTTTTTTTTTTTTTTGCGGTACCAGGGATTGAACCCAGGGGCATTCTACCTCCGAGCTACACCCCCAGCCCTATTTTTTATCCTTTATTTTGAAACCGGGTCTCATGAAGTCGCGGAGGGCCTCACTAAGTAGCTGAGGCTGGCCGCGAACCCGGATCCTCCAGTCTTCGCATCCCAAGTACTGGGATTACAAGTGTGCACCACCACGCCCGGCCAACAACTTGGTTTTTTGAAAAGGTATCCTTTGACTAATACCACCCTTCTTCTTCTCTTTAGCCCCTCACTACTACCATTGTACCCTCTTCTTTTGCAAGTTTGACTACTTTAGATTTCTTATATATAAGTGGTATCACGTAGTATTTGTCCTTCTATTTCTGGATATTTCATTGAGCAGAATGCCCTCCAGCTTCCTCCATGTTATTGCACGTGGGATGATTTCCTTTTTATGGCTGAAAAATATTCCACTGTATGTATGTACCACTTTTTCTTTTATCTGCTTGCAAAAGAATGAAAATGGACCCTTTCCATACACCACACACAAAAACAAGCCCCAAGTATTAAAGACTTTAATGTAAGACCTGAAACCATAAAAGTTCTAAAAAACTTAGGAGCAAAAAGTTTCTTGATATTGGTCTTGGTAATGATTTCGTTTGTTTGTTTTTGGATATGACCCCAACCGCAGAGGCGACAAAAGCAAAAACGGACAAGTGGGACGACATCAAACTAAAACACTTCTGCACAGCACGGGAAGCAATCAACAAAATGAAAAAGCAACCTATGTAATAGGGAAAAAATATTGGCAAACCATATATCTGATAAAGGCATAATATCCCAAATACCTAAGGAACTCCTACAACTCAATAGCAAAGAAATCCAAGCAACTTAAAAGAAAGAGCAAAGGAACTAAACATTTCTCTATAGAAGACAAACATATGGCCAACAGGTAAATGAAAAGGCACTTAACATTATTCGAGAAAAAAATCTCGTTACCAAAGATGAGTCAGTAAAGCAAGTAAGTATATGTCCAAGAAAATAAAAAATGGGAAAAGATATTTTGCAAAAATGCTTTTGTTCAAACAAGAGGTGAGGTGTTGAATGAGAAACAAAGATTCCTTTAAGCTGCAATGTCTAACAGTAAATATTCATATAATTTGCGAATTGATTCCTATGCCAGTTGCTGTGGTCTGAATATTGGTGTGCCCCAAAAGTCTCATGTTGAAACTTAATCATCCAGGTGATAGTAGGAAATGGGGCCTTTGGGAAGTGACCGGGTCACCAGGGCTCCACCCTCCTGCATGGGATCAGTGCCCTTCTAAAAGAGGCCAAAGGGAGCTGGTTCCCTTCTACCATGTGAAGCACACAGAAGCTGCCCCCAGGAGAAACAGGTGCTCATCAGTCACCGATCCTGCTGCAGCCTTCACCTTGGACTTGCCAGCCTCCGGAATATGAGCAGTAAGTATTACAGTCTAACTCTGAGCAATAAGTTTTTGTTATTTTTATAAGTTATACAGTCTAAGGTATTCTTTTACAGTAGTCTCAGTAGACTCAGATGCTAGTCAATGGAAATTAAGAGGTACAAAGATGACCTCAGTTGGGTAGGGATTAATTGGATAGCTAATATATGAGATGGACTGCCTTAGCTAAATGGTGACTCAGGCCCTGGACTGGCTAAAGGGGACTGAAGAGAATTCCTTTAAACCTTTTTATGCAAATGCAGCAGCTTTTGCTGTGTGTGTGTGTGTGTGTGTGTGTGTGTGTATGTGTGTGTGTTACTGAGGATTGAACCCAGCGGCATTCTACCTCCAAGCTACAGTCCCAGCCCTTAAAATTTTTTGTTCTGTTTTTTGTTTTGAAACAGGGTATCGCTAGGTTGCTGAGAGTTTCATTAAGTTGCTGAGGCTGGTCTTAAACCTGTGATCCTCCTATCTCAGCCTCCCAAGTACTGGGGATTACAGGTGTGCATCTCCATACCCGGCAGCTTTTGCTTTTCTTGTATGCTTTTTTTGTGGTGACTGATGGGGGAGACGGAGATTATCGGGTATTCTAGACTATCCATGGTGCTTCCACTTCCAGAGAGGACTGTGAGTTGTCCACCCAAATCCACTCTTTTTCCTTGGTGAATCGAGTTCTAGTTGAGCACATCTGTCATTAGACAAGCTGTGTGGTCAAGTTCTCGACACTGGAAGTGAGAATATGCCCTTTGGGGTCCATTTCCCAAGATGTTTGATTTCTTTCCTCCATATTCTTTGCCCTTCACTCTGGAATCCAGAGGTGGTAGGAACCTTCCCTCCCTGCTGAGAATGATACCAATGCCACAGAGTACGGCAGAGCAGGGAGACCCACAGCACCTCACTGTCACGGGGCTGGGCAGCCACTCCGCTGCCACGTGAATAGCTCTGCTTACTCAAAGTGGCCACTCAGCAGGAAATGCATGGTGAGACATGGGCATGCAGAGGGATGCTCGAGGAGCCCCCGTCCTTCCAGCCGCTGCTGCTCAGGGTTTCCAGCCCTGGGTACCAGACATGCAGGCGAGAAGTGAGAAGCCCTCCAGCCTTGCCAGGTCCGACTGTACCCGCGTGACAGGTCCTGAGCACAGCCACCGGGCAGGTCCTGAGCACAGCCACCGGGCAGCGCACCTCCTGAACCCCTGACTCACAGGTTACAAATGGCTGTGGCTGATTTGGGGCAATTGGTTACACAGTAAGAGATAACCCAATCTCTACATTAACAAATTAGCCTTCCTATAATACAACTGCTACAACTCTAGATTAAATTATCTTTTATCCCCCCTCCCCCCCAAAAAACGACTTTAAAGTTCTTTCATGTGTTTCATTACTTTAAAAAAATTATAGGTGTGTGTGGGTAGAGGTGTGAGTGGGGGTGGGGAAAGAAGTAACTCAGAGAGGTTAGGTACAAAGTGCTCAAAGTTGAACTGTGAGCTGGGCGTGGTGGCGTACGCTTGTTATCCCAGTACTTGGGAGGCTGAGACCAGAGGATCCAGGTTCACGGCCAGCCTCAGCTACTTAGTGAGGCCCTCCACAACTTAGCGAGACCCTGTTTCAAAATAAAGAATAAAAAAGTAGGGCTGGGGGTGTAGCCCGGAGGTAGAATGCTCCAGGGTTCAATCCCCGGTACCGCCAAAAAAAAAAAAAAAAAAACCAAAGTTGAACTGTGAATCAGAGACCATGGTTTATGATTTATAGCCCATTATTCCTTGCACTCAGATATAGATTTATTAAAATAGTGGGGCAAAAGCCAGGTGTGGTGATACATGCCTATAATCCTAGTACTTGGAAGGCTGAGACAGGAGGATAGCAGGTTCGAGGCCAGCCTCAGCAACTTAATGAGACTCTCAGCAACTTAGTGAGACTCTTTTTCAAAATAAAAAGGGGTAGGGGTGTAGCTCAGAGGTAGAATGCCCCTGGGTTCAGTACCCAGTACCAAAATAATAAAGAAACAAACAGTAGAGCAAAAAGAAACTTAGAAATCAGGAAATGAAGAACTCGGCATAAGCTACTTGTCTAAAGTACTTGATACCATGTGCCCAAAGGCCTACATTGTGTGTGTATGTGCGTGTGTGTGTGTGTGGTGTGTGTGTGTGTGTGTGTGTGTGTGTGTGTGTGTGAATACATCACCAATATGTATATAGAGAGAATTCAGAGGAGGTCTGGAAATTAAGTTGTGGCACAATACTCTCCTTTGGTCAGAGGATTCGCATGGTTCCCCTGGCTCTGCATCACCCAGGTTGATCTTGATGTCACCTGTCAGCGAGGCAGCTGGACTAGACGGCTTCCCCAGGTCCCATCCAACCTTCAGGATGTGACTCCAGCCCTGACCTGACCAGCGAATCACTGGCTGACACACCGCACTGCCCATTCCTAGCCAAGGTCCGGCACGTGTAGTAACTTCATAACAGCAATTTTCTTCTACATCTCACTAATGCCAGGTCTGGGATGATGAAGTATATCATTGACTTTGCCAAAGGCAAAAAAAAAAAACTCAAACCCAAACAACAACAACAACAGCAACAATAACACCCTCCAGTTTTGATTTAGATGAAAAAAATTCTGTTTTCCAGCTTTGCTTTGAACAGCACCTTCCTGCTAGCATAGAAATATCAGTGTCAGGGCAGTAACTGAACAATGATGGTTGTATACACAAGCTCCATCCATACTGAACACACTCTGTTCCAAAAACATCTCCACACAGCTGGAAGGGAGGCATTAAGCAAAACAACATTTTCTTAAAGAAAAACGAGGAAGAGAAATTAAAATGTCTAACAATAGAGATTGGAGTGCATAACTCCTTTTAGAAGGTGCAGCGTAAAACGATTAGATGTCATGTCCTCTTAAATCCTTAAAGGTATAGGAAATGGCGGTTTAGTAAACATTTGTAGATGTGAATTTAACACGTAGAATTTTGAATTTAAATATACTACCACTTTATTATCCACATGAGAAAAAGACTGAAGAGATATATAATAAAACATTAACATGGGTTTCACCAAGTAGAATGGATAATTTTCTTCCTTTGCTATTATCTGTGACTATCTCTTCTTTAATAAGCATGTTGATTTTATAATCTTTAGGAGATTAAAATCTCAACCTCCATTTGAATCAAATACTCAAATATTTTAAATGAAAATAATTGATTTTTATATTTAATATGTAACAAATTAAAGGAATGCTAAACATATGCATCTTCTTTCAAAACTGTCAGCATTAGTAAATTCAGATAATTACTAAAATAAAATCAGATTTCAATGGACAACAGCATCAAATGCAATCCTCCTTTCCCCCATCCATCAAATGCCTCCTTTCCCCCAATCATTGCTCCTAATGAAAGTATTTCCTACCGAAAACACTCCACGTGGAAACAGCATTCACTCAGTCAACTTTGGTTGCCACTAGACTCAGGCTAAACTTCATCACTGCAGTTGCTAAGTGTACAATTTGCAAACATTTATTTTGTTCCTCCGGGTGAGCCGGCATGCACCTCAAAAAAGAAAGCGTATGAAAACGTTAAGCATTCAAGGCACGGCAGTCCTTGAAGTTTAGCTTTCTCCCCAGAGTCATGAGTATCTGCTCTCCAGCTATTTCCACCTAACTCTAAGAGCCAAACCCAAACAAGACAAAAACCATTTAAGACAGACTGCAGATCAGATGGAGGGAGAAAAATCTTCCAGACTAATTCTATTGTTGGATTAAGTCTTTTCAATGCATTGCATTTGCAACAAAACTTTGTGCTGCGTCCAGCCGAGCTTCTGTCCCTGCACGGTGCTGTGAAGAAAGACGCCCAGGACAGTCTCTCACTGCGGTGCATGTCTCTGGCAAGCTGGTCCTGGCACCGGCACCGGCACCGGTGCGGGTCCTTGGGAACGTCCGCTTTAGCACCTACCTGTGCTCCACTGAGGCTACCGCACATCGTCTGCCTTCAGCGGGTGCAGTGACCTCACCGGGTGCTCAGTCAGGTAGAACAAGAGCCTCTGCTAGTCTGTGCAGCGCCTTCCGTCGAAATATTGCATGAGTCAGCTTTTATCTCTCAACCCCAACACACAAAGGCTTTACAAAAACCTGATTTGCAACTTTCTCCCTGCCTTTTCCCCCCTAGTGTGCAGACCACAGACTTCAGCATCACTGAGAGCCTTAAATGAAACATGACATCATTCGATTGAGAAACAGGACAATAGACGCCACTGAGGGTAACTTGAAAATGCACACTTCACTGAGCAACACCCCACGACTTCCATTCTTTTGTGAACATCAAATACAGCCCACGCTCGCCTGAAGCAGCTGGGGCTTTACCTTCCTGGCTCCGGCCACCGTTCTCAGTAAGTTCCACATTAAGATCAGCAAGATCTTTGGGGCTTGGGATATTTTCAAGTTCACTTCCTGAAGTAGGAGCTTGTTTCAAAGCAAATGGACCCATCTTTAACGTAAGTTTTAAAGGGACCTAAGTGCCTAGCATCCATGTGAAGGCAGTTTGGGTAACTGATTTTTGTTAATAAGAATACAGTCTTAAGTAAGCGAAGTTACTTGAGAATACATTTAAATTTGACTTTTTTAAAAAACAGTTTTTTAGAAAAGCTATCTGAAGGCAAATGTCTAAAATAGAGACTTAAGGACATTTCTTCAGAAAACGGTCAAGTTTCATGATTCTGTATGTACAAATACTAGGCAGTACAGAAAGAATGATCTAGTTCCCATGCTTTAGGTAAGCCAGACTTCAAATTATTTGAGATTTTTAATTTGCCGAATGCCATCTGTCCTTCTTAAAATGCTTTATTTTAATTTAAAGATTCCAAAGGTTTATATTTTAAAAAAGACATTGAGTTCTTTGGATCTCTCCAGAAGTACAAAAATGCTATTGAAAACTGACACCACTGCACCACAGAAGTAAAATTCAAAATATGGACTTTTTGTCTGTGTTTAGACACCTAAAACTAAACTATTTCACAGGATTAAAATCCCTTAAGTAGAAGTTCCATTTAAAGCATTCATTTGTGGTTGTGGAAAATAACATTAGCGGATCTTTCATATAGCTATTTCTATCATGCCTATTAAGTGATTTTAAACTAACAACATAATAGGATAATTTGTTTTAATGCCAGTTTCCTTTCAAATAGGACTGAGCACACGCAGAGCAAGTGGATTCAGTCCTTTGGAGGGAAATGTCGCCGTCAGTTTTGAGGACACCTGGTTGGAATGAACTCTCCAGTTTGATGGACATCAGCCGTGGAGGACACTGGACGGCAGCAGAGGGAAGGGTCCTCCCTGGGTGGTGGACCCTCTCTCACACCTCCATTCTGACCTCCAGTGACCTCTCTGGACGTGTGTGTACCCTGCACCAGTGCCCAGGCTGAGCCCTCTGTTCCACTTAGCTGAGAGTCAGCTCTGGTCTTAGCGGCTCCATCCAATCTTCCCCAACCACTCCCTGCACTTCCCCCTGTCAATGGCTATTGATGATGCAGTCTCCTATTTAACTATTTTTAATTGTCTCTTCCTATCTTGGATTATTAGCTGTGGGGGGGTCAGGGACTCTTCCTATACTATACATTTTATTTATTCACTTATTTATTGCAGTACTGGGAATTGAGCCCAGGGACACACTACCACTCAGCTACTCCCTCAGCCTATTTTATTTTTTATTTTAAGACAGGGTTTCACTAAGTTGCCTAGGCTGGCCTCCAACTTGCCATCCTCCTTTCTCAGCCTCCCATGGGCATGCACCACCATGCTGGGATATACTGTACATTTTAAATCCTTAAGGAAGATGCACACATCTAAACTCCCATGGCGTGGAATATACAGAGGCCCCTGGCTTTTTGGCTCATTTATTTTTCTATGCATATCCTCAGATAGCAAGTTAGCTACTTTTATTTTCCAATGAAAGGTTACTGCCATGGGTTTTATTGTTTGTTTTTTTTTTTTTGCCAAGAAACATGTTTTTTAAAAGCCATATTTGAGAGACACTGCAAATGTTACAAAGGAACAAAACCTGTGAAACTGCTTTGTGTGAGGCCGGTGGGAAGTTTGCTAAGCTCACCCACAGGACAAGTGACAATCCCGAAGGGCAGCCTTGAAGTGAGGCGTGGGCCATATTTAGTTGTATGGGACAAATGTTTGTTAGTTCATCTACGATTCCTGCTCTAGCAAGATCATCAACTTGTATAAGGAAAGACCTCTCATATCACTTGCAAGTAACTGAACCCCACCATAATGGATCCACAAACAGCAAGGGGTTCAAGTGTTTCAAATCTAGGTTTTTAAGTATAAGAGTTTTTCAGATCAGGGGCACAGGCATGACACACATTTTTTTTTTTTTGCCTTTATATTTATCCCAGCCCCACAGATTTACTAAATGAACTGATAAGTGAGTAGCGTGTGAGCCCCAAAGAAAGAACACAGACTCATATGGCGGAGATGAGAGGGGAGAGAAGGTTATGTTTCTTGGGCAGCCTTCCAGGTCCTTCACACCTGAGAGCCAGGAGCCTTCTGCCCCTCAGTGCCTCCTTTTTTACACCCCGTTGTGCTCCACCTGCCTGCTGTGGTGGCTCCGTGTTCCAGCTCTTCCTGTCTCATATTCTGCACACTCGTTCCGCCAGTGCCCTGTGGTCTTGACACTTTTGCACATGCACCAAGAGAAACCATCCGACACACAAACAGCGCAACGCTGACATCCTCGCCAGTTCTTGCTGTGATATTTCTCCATATTAACTCTGGGTGAAGAGACTGTTTTTGCTCAGAAAAATGTCTTGCTAACTGATGGTGAGACTGGCCACAGGCAAACACAGATGTCTGTCTCCTTAGGAGATAAAGATGCCTTTACTGGAAAGTGGCTCTTTTTACTCTGGTCCTAGCACTGGCTACATAATCAGGAGGGAGAGGTCCTGTTCACAGTGTCCCTGCTTGGAATGGGGAGTCAAGACATAAAAGAGCAGCCCCCATCTGGATACACTGATAGCAACCAGAAGACAAGTGAGTAAGGAAAGTGCAGGCTGGCCGGCACGTGGCCTAACTGGAGGAGGACCAGAAAGTCCCCAACATTTAAAAAATCCCTTCCCAGAAGTCTGCCATTGGGCCTGGAATCCCACTACAGCTTGAGTATCGCTTATCTGAAATGCCTAGGAGCAGAAAGGTTTCAGATTTTGGATTGCTGTCGATTTGGGAATATTTACATAGACATTGTGAGCTATCTTGGGCATGGAACCCAAATCTAAACATGAAATTCATTTGTTTCATATATACCTACTCACATAACCTGAAGTTAATTTTATACCAAATATGTAATAACTTTGTGCATTCAACAAAGTTTCAGGGTCTGGAATTCCCACTTGTGGCATCATGTCAGCACTGGAAATGTTTCCAATTTTGGTGTGTTTTGAATTTCAGAGCATTTTAAATGTCAGATTTTCAGATTAGGGATGTTCAACCTGTATTAGAAACCAATTGTTACTGGGTGTGGTGGTGGTACATGCTTGTAATTCCAGCGACTCAGGTGGCTGAAGCAAGAGGATCACAGGTTTGAGGCTAGCCTGGGCAACTTAGCGAGACCCTGTCTCAAAATAAAAAATAAAAAATAAAAAGGGCTGGGGATGTAGCTCTGGGCTAGAGCACCCCTAGATTTGATCCCTAGTACTGAAAAACAACAACAACAACAATAACAACAATAACAACAACTACACTCCAACTCTTTTTGGTTTAAGGTAAAAGTCATCAGTTAAAACTCTAATATCCCCTGGGAAGGGATGGACAGTCATTGCCAACGTCCAATGAACGAGCCTGCTCATCCTTCCAAGGAAGTATCCAGGAATTTTAGGAATGAGGCCACAGGAGAGTTATCTGGTAGGGTTGGGGAGGGCGAGGGCAGTCAGTAACAGAGACTTTAATAAGGCCTGGTCTAATTAGGACTCTTTGCTGACTTTGTAGCCAGGCAACAGCTCCAAGAAGCCGGGCTATGGAGGATGGAAGAATGGTTCAGAGAAAGGAAGAAGGGCGAAGGCATGCATATGTTTGGGGCCAAAGAAAAGATTTTTCTTCCTATAATCAATACTGGATAAGGCAGACTTTAAAAATATCTTTATATTTCCAGGTACAAAGGTCCTAGAAATTACAAGGTGTATTTCAAATACATATAACATTTTATATAACGGAGCATAGCAACTTTGATGCCAAGGGAAGTGTGCATGTAGGGGGGGGAAACCCTATTTATCTTGTGACCTAACATATTGCCATTGTGACATATATTTTAGGACAAATGATAAATTGCTTTCTGATGCCTAGGCCTTTGACAAAACATTCTTCATATATTTTTAGTCTAGGAAAATAAAAACTTCTCTTAAAAAGAAAACAGGCATGATATTACATTTTCTAAAAGTATACCACAGAAACACTCAAGTCAACTGCATGCCAAAAACTGCCACCTCATATCCCCATTAGAGTAATTAGAAGGACACACTGACCTTCCTCCTGAAAGTGAGCGGTCATGTTCTAACATCCTTCTGCGCTGCAGTCATTTATTAAAAATCTATACACACTCTGCCTACTCTCATCCTAGCAAACATCCCCAACTATAGATTTTTCCTGGCTATTGTTATACAAGCCAAAGTGTTCACTTGGTCAAACAAACAAAAAGGCTCCTAGCATGCCCAAGGCCCTGGGTTCAATCCCCAGTACAGCCAGAAGAAAAAAAAAAGTAAAATCCAAACAAAAAGGCTAACTCGGTTTTTTCTTTCTAAAGGGCTATTTTCAAAGTGAAATCATTTTAATGGCAAGCAAGTTTATTTTCACAAATTTAAAAAGTATTTACTTTCTGCAAAGACAGAGGTCAAAGGCAGACAAAAGCACGCAAGGAAAGCACTCGAGTGTAGGAGAAGTTAGGTGCACGTATTTCTTGTTGGTCCTACAGTAGCGAATTTAACAACAGAGACCAAACTGCAAATACCAGTTATCAGTCCTGAAATCATCATCCAGCTGAAAACCTAGTTTCTCATCCTCTATGCACCGAATGTCAGCACTGAGACATGGGCATCAGAATTTTAGAAAACCAACACACGAAGCCTATGAGCCACAACACTGTGCTCACAGCCAACCCTTCCCTTGCAATCAAATTCAGATTTAACTTCCCCTCTCATACCTACCACTGGGCAGCCACACAGTGAACTGGGCTGGCCTGGAAGGACACTCATTCTGAGACTCCTAAAATCTTGCTCCTTTAGGCCTTCCTCCATGGGCTCATTTCTCTGCTTGCTTCTGGAACAATCATCAGCTCTATTTTTCACTCTGTTCTTTTATTAGGCTATTTGGCCTTCATTTTCCAGAGACGATGAAATCAAGTCTTAGTTATTTCTGAACTGAACAATTTTTAGATATCAAGCAGGCAAGTATGTTATAAATAGCCCCTTGCTTTCAATCATCTATCGGTCCCATCTCTAAGGATACCGCTGGAGGACTCGCTGCGCTGTGCACAATGGAGGAATTATCCCTGGAAGAATGCAGTCTGCTTCCAGACACATTTTTCCCCAGGAGATAACACACATCTAATCCATTCATAACTAAAGGCATTCAACACAATCTATACTTTTGAAAGCAGCTAAAAAAAAATGTACTTGAACTTTCAGGAGGGGCTCGGGGGCACTGTTGAAATCCTGCGTTAGTATTTTCCAAAATACTAATTAAAACAAGAATCTCTTAAGGGTTTCAGAGTAACAATCGTTTTCACATCCTGGCAGAGGAGACAACCCCCCCTCCTTGCTAGCCTTTCCCCCTCTCTTTCGACACAGCTCCTTGGATGCCATGGGGGGATGGAGGGGGTTCAGGTACACATCACCAGTGGTCCCCTTCCCTCCTGTAGACCCAGCAAGGGTGGGTTCACAGGTGAATCTGCAAAACAGCAGAGGTGAGGATACCACTGGCAAGGGAGACAGACAGCTGCTTGGAGCAAGCTGAAATCGGTCTCTGCACTGCTTCAGAACCTCCCCACCCCACCCCGCCCCGGCAACCAGCATCCTTCAAATGATCACAGTCACGCTTCCTCCCCCACTCCCAAAGCCATGGTCAAGTGGCTTGACAGCTTAGCCTGTAAGATATATGCCCAGCGAGCAAATGAATTTATCTCAGGGGAGACCATATACATTTTAGAACTGAAGTGGGGTGGTTGGAGACTGTATTGTCTTGGCCTCCTGCAAAAGGTGTGTGTGTGGGGGGATGATCCAGTTCAAACAAGAATGTTAACAAGACAAATGCAGGTTCCACTCCAGGAAAGCAGAACTTACTCCTGAGTTGAGATGGCTAATTTCTTTCCAGGATCTTTTTTTTTTTTTTTTTTTTGGTAAACTAAAGAAAGCAATGGTAACAAGGGCCACTGGCTTTGTACATTATTACAACAGTCTGAAACACCCTCCTGCTGCTGTGGGTACTCATCTTTGCCTTCCAGAACTTTGCTATACACAGAAACAACTTGATGACCTTTGACCTTTAACCTCCTTTTTTTCCCTGTAGTACTGGGGACTGAATCCACGGCCTGGCACATGCTAGGCAAGAGCTGTACTGCTGAGCTACATTCCCAGACCTTTTAATTTTATTTTGAGAAAAGAGCTCGCTAAGTTGCCCAGGCTGGCCACGAACTTGCGATCCTCCTACCTCAGCCTCCCAAATAGCTGGGATTACAAGCGTGCACCACCACACCCGGCCTTCATCCCTTCTCTGGACTTTAGTAGTATCAACTACTATTCACCCTCACTTACCAGGACCCATACGCCCCAGGTTCCGTGCAGTGAGTGGACATGGGCTTTGTCTTCCTGTCCAGCAGGACTGGATGAGCCTCAAATGCAGAATGACAAGTGTGACGAGTGGTAGGCAGTAGTGTGGGACACTGTGGATACAAACTACCGAGAGCCGTGCGTGCACAGGAACATCTGCTCTATTTGTTCCCAAATTGTCCTTCAAATAATACTGACAGTGGATAGTAACTTTCTATTGACAGTAAATCAAGGTAAATTAGATTGCCTTTCTGGAGAGTCCCCATCCCAATCTTCAGGAATAAGCCCAGTCGGACTCATCTTTCATCTTCTATTTAATGACTCGGGATCCAAGGGGAGAGTCAAACTCGCTGAAAGTTTCTGTGAGTCTCAGCGCTTGCCTAATTCCCAGTTCCCACAGAGGTGCATGAAGTAACTTGTTTATGTTAACAGAACAAAGGGAAGGAAAAGGAGCTCTCTGGTACATGGCAGGTTTATCTTAATTGGGTCATGAAACAAGTGTAACCAAATTTATTTATTTAGTTTATTCTGAGTTAAAAATTATCAAGTCCTTTACCAGTATCTAGAAGAAGAGAGATGGCCAAACTGTGGATACTAGCAGTTGGAGAGGTGGTAATATAGATTTTGTCACTACCCACTTCGATGTTGTCTTTACATTTTTTTAGTGAATATGTATTATTTGTGTAATTAAAATAGGAGAAGGACAAAAATTTGTTTAGGGCAAAAAAAAATTATGTGATGGGTATGCCCCACTACCACCCCTGCTCCCACCTTTTTGGGTCCTGTTTTGTCCCCAGGTGCACACTGCCTGCTCCCTTTGTTGGCTGGGATCCAGGTAGGTTTGAGTAATGGGGGCACCAGTATGAAGAGGCAAGACCAGAGGGATATGGTGCATTTCTCTTGTCCCCTTGTTGATCAGGAGTCTGGTGTTCCGCAGTGGCTGCATCC
Source organism: Glis glis (assembly GCA_004027185.1). NCBI lineage: Eukaryota > Metazoa > Chordata > Mammalia > Rodentia > Gliridae > Glis > Glis glis. The sequence continues at coordinate 35,649 of PVJS01014187.1, forward strand.
AAGCCAGCTCCCCCATGATTCCAGTTCTCCCGGGATCCCTTAACTGTATTTTGTCCCTGAGCCCCTGGATGGTCCCCATGGGTTGTCCCAGAGATCAGAGGCTAAGGTTTCCTGCCCTTGCTCTCTCTGCAGCCTCACATCCTTGCTGGTTCCCCTAGCCACACCTGCCCCTCTAAGGAAGGAGCCCTTGCATGCAAACCAGTGGTGCTAACTCAGTGCCCTGCCGGGTCCCCTGCCCATACAATTTCATACTACCTCCAGAATATCTGGTCTGCAAAGTAGATAGTGGTTTGATTTTACCTGCTTATTCAGAACATTGACCCTTGCTTTTTACTCCATGGTAGAAAGCCAAATTTTAGTTCCTTTTTGATGTATGGCTTATTTGGTTGTGCTCCATGAAATAGCCACTTAATTGGAGCCTATTTCATGCCAGAAACATATTTCCCATGTGTCATCTACTGACATATTCATTTACTCAGTATTTATTGAGCTGCTATCATGTGCCAGGCAAGATACAGCAGTGAATAAATCCGAAAAAATCCCTGTCTTTGTGGAGCTTATTTTCTAACAGGGGACAGGTGGACTAAAATCCTATGATCACAGCTTCTCAATACTGGAAAGGTAATTTGGGGTGTTGTAATCTAACTGCTTACCTGGTGTTTGAATGGCCACTTACAACAGCTCGCCAGGTGTGCCCAGGCTCTGCTTGGATTCTGTTAGTTACTGGGCATTCCATTCCCGCTCAGATAACGCACCCTACACTGAGGCTGAGGCGGTGCTAGTCTTTAAAGTACTTCCTCGTGTTGAGCTGAAGTTCTTTAAGGACAGCTGCAAACACAAAAATAATCTCACCTCCATTGTGTGGTTAGTTATTTGAGATGGGCCTTCAGGTTTTCCATATGTATTTGCCTCTTCATTCAATTATTTATTGAGTCACTACTTGGAGGCAGGGTTTGATGGGGGTGCTCAAGGGGAGGGTTGCACCTTGTGGTTGTGAGGAGTGTGAGATAGTCCTTAGAAATGGCACCCCTGCTGGCTACCTTCTCCATTAGTTTTGCTTCACAATCTTCATGCCAACTTACGAAAATATTGAAAAGATATCATTTGTAGAGAACATCCTCTTGGAAATAAACGTTCTCCCTGGTCTTCCCACGTCATAATCTTAGAAATAGCAATAATACCCTGTCCTCCAAGGGCACAGAGCTTGGTCAGGGAGACAGACACCAACTGTGACCTGGGCGGGTGACTGATGGCTAGGCGAAATGCGTACCGGGCAGGGAAGGCACAGGTGCTCTGGAAACATGGAACAGGGCGCCAGACCTGGTTTGGGGCAGTCTGGGAAGGCTCCCCTCAAGGAAGGATGTGTGAACTGACAGATGAAGGCCGAAAAGAAGGAACTAGGGGGAGCTGGGTAGAGAAAAGACCACGGAGGCTGCTTGCTTCCTGTAGGCTTGGACTGCTACTAACACCTGCTACTGTGCCCATGGTGATTACCCAACTGAGATTTTTTTTCTTATTTGCAAATACACTATTGAATACCACAATTAATAAAATGTTTACTCTAACAGATCTCCCCCCCTCAATATCTTCTACTTTTCTTCCCTACTCCTACTTTAATCTTATATATCAGTCTTTTTTCGTCTCAACTTTTTTCTTCCTCCAGACACTGGGCGGAGCCGCTTAGACAGTAACCATGACTCTGTTCTTGCCCAATCACTTGGACAGGGCCCTTGTAAAATGTGGTTATGGTAAATCACAACATAAACATCCCTGCTCTGCATTTCCATCGAGGTATAATCAGATTAAAATGACCGCTGAGGAGCCCTAAAAGAAGGGGTCACAAAAGGACAGACTGGGAAGAAGGGAGAGCTGGTCACTCCACTCAGTTTGTCTTGATGCTTCTAGAGGTTTTATGAACTGACCATGTGCATTTAAGTCTTGGGTATTTCCTAGGACCAATTGGTCGCCTTTCCTAAGGTACTTGTATCCAACTGCCCAGTTGCCAATACGACTCCAGACATAAGACATCTGCTTAGGATTCTGTATGAATCAGAGCACAACAAAATGGTAAATTCCAGTGAATTCGGCTGCTCTAAGAGTACTAGGGAGTTATGCTTTTACAATGACTATCAGTTACATTCTAGTGATACAGTAATAAAAAACATCTTCAAAACCAAACTTATTTTGTGCAAAGCTGTCATTTACTGCTCATGAAATGATGCGTGGAAAGGACACAAGACCCACAGTTGAGATGTGTGGAATCTCAGCTCTACGGACACTTTTGTCATCCTGGCCACGTCGCTAACCACTTTGGATTCCAGATTCCTTCCAGATTAGCAAAACCAGAGCTCTGGAGTCTCTGACATTTAAGAACACTTTCTAAATGTGTGAATCAAAGATTCCGTGATCTTGAGTGATGTGTCCACACTGCCACCTACTCCTTAACTCCATAGACAATCTCTCTTGAGGCTCTCAAATGATTCTAGGATCTTAAATGTGATGCCACTGTCATCATCAGAGAGCCATGAACTGATGCATGAACCAGGAATACTTGGCCTTTATATAGGGAACTGAGTTAAATTACCCAAATTCGTTATATGGCAGAATTTGTGATAGACATCATAATCCAATTATTATCAAGAGAAAAACTCCCTACAAAGCTTTTCAACCTCATATGAGTGGACCCATGTCTGGCCTTCAGGTCATGCTTTTTCCTTATTCACAAATATTATCTCTGCTTTCTACAAAATTTCACCTGAAAACCAGGTAATAAAGTAGATAATGGAACAGTTCATCTTACCACATGGGTATTGTCATTTTGTGTGGCTGCATCTCGACCACATACCTGCCCTAACACACCTTGGAATAGCAGTAACACAGAAGTCGAGCTAACTATACAACTGCAAAAACCATGCACCTATGATGCATGGATAACATAATGTATGGTTGGTTCTAGATCATTCAAGAATTCTTATTTCCTACGTTTACATGCAATTATGATGATTAGAACAAATTCGTTGTCACAAGGTGTCCTGGTAAACCTCTGTGAAGGTTGAGTGAGCGAGACTGGAAGAATCTTTTTGTCTGTCCCCAACCCAGTTCACTTGCTTCAACTGACTGGCTGATTGATTTTTTCAAGGGGCCTGAGATGACTCTTAGAAAAAGAATTCTGATAGTGTCTAAAACTGTCATTCAGATATTTTTTCCAGGCGTCTATCACAGATTCAATATGGGGAGCTGAGGCTGGGGCTGGGGGTGACCCTGTGAGTGTAATGAAAGACTTAGTAGCCTGGGAGAGAGGAGAGGAGGAAAGTCTGACATGATGGATATTGGAGCAGAGGCCACGAGGACCAGGGCAAGTACTGGCTTCTGGTTTCACATGGACTCAAGTTGGCCTCTCAGCCAACCCGGAAGCCAATGAGCACCCCCACACAAAGAAAGAAAACAGTAGGTGGCTAAAAAGGAGGCAGGATATATTACAACGGTAATATCCCAGTCCACGCAGCTGTGGGATCTTTCCAGCTAATGGGAGAAAACACAAGAGCAGAGGGACCCTTTTCCCATAAATAGAAGAATGTGAACTTCAGCAGCCTGGGGGTAGGGGCTGGGTGGCCCACCTAGAGAATTGCTCCAGGGAGCTTAGGGACTTGGACTATTTCCAGGCAGGGCCCCAGGAGGTGCTGTGTGGAAGATGGAAGAGGGTGAGGCCCTGTCCTTATGCCAGTGGGAAGTGACAACTGAGCTGTCAAAGTTGAGTCTCTTAAAGTGATTTTGCCTGTACCCATAGAGCTGGTGAGGTCGGCTGTGAGTCAAGGCTCCCACAGAAGTTGTGAACTGAGGCTGGCAGACAGTGTGACCTGTGTGTATATTGTTTGGTCAACACTGGGTTTAAATTTTTTTGAATCAATAATCCAAGTTAAAAAAAACCAGAAATCTCATATAAAAATCCGGATTTATTACTATTATTATTATTGCTTTTGGCATGGGAGGGAGAACAACAACAACAAAAAAGCAAATATACAACAACAACAAAAAAACCCAAATATAAACATCGATTAACTCTAGACTAACTCTGCCACTCAGCAGCAATGGGTGGCACTAAGCTTGCTGGCTTCACCCTGGCTGTGGGATTCTAGTTTGCTACAGTCCCCACCACACCTTTAGTATCACACCCTCCTGCTTCTCGCCTTTACATGATCTTCCTGGCCCTTGAGGCATCTGCCTCTGGATTATACACATGGACACATTTGGATACTGTACTGTATAAGCCGTCCTAGAAATTACCCAATTACCAGACCAATTTATTCCTCTTCAACTTGTAAGCCGTGTGAAAATGAAACATAAAAAAAAATACACTAAGCTGGGTGTGGTGGTGCACACCTGTAATCCTAGTACTTGGGAGGCTGAGACCGGAGGATCGCAGGTTCACGGCCAGCCTCAGCTACTTAGGCCCTCTACAACTTAGTGAGACCCTGTTTCAAAATAAAGAATAAAAAATAGGGCTGGGGGTGTAGCTCGGAGGTAGAATGCCCCTGGGTTTAATTCCCAGTACCGCATAAAAAAAAAACACTAAAAATATCACTTGTTGTTGGGTTCTCTAGACAAGATTAGGGAGGAAAACAAGCCATAAGCCAGATCTTCTCACCATGGAAAGATATGGTGAGGGAGGCAGGCAGGCCAGGGAAAGGGAAAAAAGTTTGCAGGGGGAAGGGTGGACAGAGTCAGGAAATGTTACCTCTTGTTTTCATTTTTGCATTTTTTGAATGAATCAGTTTCTTATCCTACTAGTTATTTTACAAAGCTCCATTTCAGCAAGATGTTTTCACTTGCTCAGGTTTCTATGAAGAAATTAAGGTGGAAGAAGCAATTTAATTAGTAATAGCTCTTTATTTCCTTTTTGTATGTGTGTGTGTGGCACTGGAACTTGAACCCAGGGGCTTTCCTATACCCCCAGCCGTATTTTAATTTTTTTTAATTTTTTTTTTTTTGCGGTACCGGGGATTGAACTCAGGGGCGTTCTACCTCCGCGCTGCACCCCCGGCCCTATTTTTTATCCTTTATTTTGAAACCGGGTCTCACGACGTTGCGGAGGGTCTCACTAAGGAGAGAGAGAGAGAGAGAGAGAGAGAGAGAGAGAGAGA
>PVJS01014188.1:0-30101 GCA_004027185.1 Glis glis
GAGAGAGAGAGAGAGAGAGAGAGAGAGAGAGAGCTGAGGCTGGCCGCGAACCGGGATCCTCCAGTCTCTGCCTCCCAAAGTACTGGGATTACAAGCGTGCGCCACCACGCCCAGCCTAATAACAAACTTTTAATAGTAATACCTCTGGGGAAAATGCCTGAGGGGCTGGGGCAGAGGTAGGAAAGCTTACTTTCCTTACTAATCAAAATTGCTTTTATTTTTTCCAAAGGAGATATTTCAGGCTACAGAATATTCACGAGACTCAAGATGTACTGGGTATGAGAGTTGAGACAGAAATGTGGAGGCTGACACCTCAGATCCTGGCTTAGGCAACTTTGCCAATTGTGTTGCCACTTATTTGGTGGAGAACTCTGGTGGAGGAGCAGGTCTGGTGAGGAAGAGAAGCTGTTCAGTTTGGGACATGTTGAGTGTGAAATGTCTATAAAATATCCCAGGAGAGCGGTCCAATAGATAGGCATCCAAGCTGCTCATGCCCCGAGCTTCAGAGACAGATCTAAACTGAAGATAGGCACTTGTGAAGCAGGAGCTTCTATGTGGTAATGTATGGAAGTGGGTGGGACTGCCCAGGTGGTGAGGAAAACCCAGAGCTTTATGGACCCAAAATATTTAAGTGGTAGAAGAGAAGCAGCCAGAGAGGTAGGAATGTGGGAAGTGGTGTAATCCAAATGCTACGGGGAGCTCAGGCAGAACTAAGCAGGGTCAGTGGGTTTAACTTCAGGTAGAAAACAGCTGAACAGGAATAGAATCAGCATGGAGAAGACCAGGTTAAATCACAAGGAGTCAAGGAACCAGTGGAAGGCCAGTAGGCAAGGAATGGAGTCTACCCTTAGGATGTTTGGCCTTGAACAGGGAACCAAAAAGATAAGGCAGTTGCTGAAAGTAGAGGTGAGATTGAGAGAGGGTGTTTAAGCCAGGTGTGGTGGCACACACCTGTAATCCTAGTACTTGGAAGGCTGAGATGGGAGGATTGGAGTTTCGAGGCCAGCCTTAGCAACTTAGTGAGGCCCTGTTCCAAAATAAAAAAAATAAAATAAAAAGTGTTGGCTGGTAGCTGGGAGTAGAGCTCAGAGGTAGAATGCCCCCGGGTTCAATCCCTACTACCACACACACACACACACACACACACACACACACACAAAGTGCAGCATGTTTATTTGCTAATGGAGCTAGTAGAGAAGTTGAAGATATGCCCATGAGAAGGGTCAGAGGAGACAGTGATGGGCACAGGGTCTGGAAATGCAGAGAACCACGTCAGGAACACAGATGGGATTTTAGCTTCACATGGGCATGGAAGTGATTCCATTGTGAAAGAGGATAGAAGAATTACAATGACTCAGCTTTTAAGCACTATAACCACCAAGGTGTATTAATAAGTGAGTGTGAGTGTGTGCGCGCACATCTGTGTGATCCCTCATTATTGGGTATGCAGCTCTGCATTTATGCATATGAATGAATCTGTGGTTTCAGGAATCCCACTTCCCTCTTTGCTATTCCAGACTAAATTCCTCTTTAAAGTTGTTATTTTGTGTGTGTGTGTGTGCAGGTGATGATAGGACTGAGATGAGATGCAAGGACAAGAAGAAAGCTAACACATGAGCCCCTGTTGCAGGTGCCCTGGACACCTGGTTCCCAATTTCTCTCCAGGCAGGGATGGCCGGTCCTTTATTATTCACAACTCAGCATAGGGGCAAAGTGAGATGGGTGTGGAACGTGGCAGTTTCAGGATATAAAACAAGAGCCTTTGCCTCCAGGCTCAAGGATGATTAGCTGCAAATGAGCCACCTGAAGGATAGAGCAGGGAGGGTTCTATAGAAGAAATGATTGGGCCATTCAAACACAGAAAGGCATAATTCACCACCCATACTTAAAAGCACACCAGGATATAAATGAGATGCAAACACTTCACACTCTGAGCCTGAAAAAACAAGGCTAAGGCAACTCAACAATAACCACAACAATAAAGCAACCCAGTTCAAAATGAGGCAAGGAACTTGAATAGACATTTTTTTCCAAAGATACACAATGTCCCATAAACGCATGACAATATGCTCAACATCCTTATTCTTTAGGGTCAGGAAAATCAAAACTACAATGAGAGACCATTTCACACTCTTTAGGAGGGACTATAAAATGGTGAAGACCACTGTGGAAACAACATGGCAGTTCCTCAAAAAATTAAACAAAGAATTGCCATATGATCCAGAAATTCCATCTCTGGGTATATGCTCTAAAGAAATGAATTGAAAGCAGGGGATTGAACAGATATCTGTATATTCATTTTCATAGCAGCATTAGTCACAATAGCCAAGAAGTAGGAAAAAACAAAATATCCAGTAATGAATAAGTGAATAAGCAAAATGGTGTGTGTGTGTGTGTGTGTGTGTGTGTGTGTGTGTGTGTATACAATGAAATAGCTTTCAACGTTAAACAGAAATAAAATTCTGATACCTTCAACAATATGGATGAAACCTTGAGAATACTATGCTAAGTGAAATTGATAGACACAATAGGACTAAAACTGCATGATTCCACTTATGTGAGGTACGTAGAGTGGTCAAATTCATAGACAAAAAGTAAAATGCTGGTTACTGGGGACTGGGGAGGGAAGAGTGGGGAGTCGTTGTTTAATGGGTACAAGTTTCAGTTTGTGATAATGAAATATTTCTGTAGATGGAATGATAATGATGATGGTTTTATAACAATGTCTTTCATGCCGCTGAATTGTACACCTAAAAATGGCTCAAGTGCTAAGTTTTATATTGCATGCATTCAGCCACACAAAACAAGAAATTTTAAAGAAAGCAAGGATAAGGAACCTGTCTTCCTGCAGTTTTGTAGTTATAGTTTGGTTGCCAGACAGGGAGAAAGTCCTACAGGGGTTAGGAGAAGAGGAAGGGCCCCAGGCTCTAAGCCAAGCCGGGCTCTTCTCACTTTAAGCCCCATGGAACCAGGTCAGCATGGGGCAGAAGAGAGATGGTCCAGACATTAATCTAGCCTCCCTACATCAAGTCTTCAGTTTTCAAGTCCAACTTTGCTCAAAAAAAAAAATCTGCTTTTCTCTAAATGTGAGACTTCCAAGAGCCCATAAGATATGTGGGAGAGCAGATGACCACTGCCCATCTCCAGATACTCATTTGAAGGTTGAGCCATGGACCCTTGGGAATTATTCTATCTACACCATCCATGGTTAACAGACATGGAAGTTGGGTACTTGCATAAGTAAGTATCTCCCTGTCTTCCCCTACTCCAGTCACAGGGATCCTCATCAGAAATGGTAGACCTCCTCTCCATCCCCCTCACCAAGTTCTAGTCCGAGATTCAAGTGTCCCAGGGTGTTCCGACGAAGGATCTCCCAGCCCCGGTGACTGCTACTGCTCTGGGATGTGGTCCTGGACAGGGAGGGAGTTTGCAGAACCAGAGACGCTCTGGCCAGAGTTCCACTCTCAGCTATCGAAGGCCGTTTCTCAGAAAGTTGCTCTTGTCCATCCTCCTTGTCTGAGCATTTGAAAGCTTCCACATAGCGAAGCACTCGCATAGGATTCTGGTCTTGGTGGTTCTCGACCCTGCCGAGGGGAAAGGGACTCCATTGAAGTGGGGAGAGACGGCCCGTGGGGGGAAGCAGAGGTGGACATGGAGGAAACGGGATCCCAGGGAAAGGGAAGGAAGGGACCACAGTTGAGGCAAGAGAGCATCTAGGATCAAGTAAAGGGAAGGGGATTAGCATGGACTCTGCTGAGATGGAAGAGGTGGAGGCTGAGCAATCAGCACTGGGCTGCAGTAGGATGAGTGTGTGGTGTTAATACATGGGAATGTGAAAGAGAAAATGGAACCGATTAAGAACTACCAGTATTACACGGTCAAGAAGATGCAATCCCAGAAATCCACGTGAGGAAAGAGGACAGCCGGGTTAGGAGATAAGGGGAGACAATGAAGGAGGAAGTGAGAGTCAAGGCCAGAGTATATTGGAAATGGAGGTCAAGTAGAAATAAGACTAGAATGAGTGGTAACCCCTGCTCACGTCTGGGCATGGTCACATACGTAAAACTTTTCACACACACAGCCCATCATCACCCTTCTCTTTAATCCCTCCACTCCGGCTCCATCACCCTTCCAAGACAAGCTAATGTAGTCTCATGACGTCTTCTGGTGGCCCCCGCTCCTGCAGCTCACACACATCTGCAGGTTACAGATACACACTGTCACTCACCGTAAGAACCAGCGGTCCCCCAGGCCATACTCGCACCCACAGATCCCTGAGCGAGGCCACAGGAAGCGGGGCATCTTCCTCTCCAACATCACTGTGGTGGCCACGACCTGGAAGGAGGAGAGAGGCAGAGAAAGAACTCAGAAAGGGCCATGAGGTTCAGAGAGACACTGAGGACACCAGCATCTTGTGAAATAAGGACCCTAGAGACCAGCAGGAAAAGCCCCCATGTATCTACCTGTAGCCTGCAACAGCATCATACTAACCTCCTTTTCTCATCAGAAAAGGAGAGATGTTTCATGTTTTGAATGAAATGGTGAGTCCTACAGTATTTTTCAGATTCATGGAAAATGAGTCATTCCAAACTATTCTCATTTCCCTTTTCATAGGACAGCCATAGACCGATGATCTTGATTGACATAAAATGATTCAATAGAATTGCTATGATCTCAGGGATGAAAGGATGCTGCTCCAGTTCAGGGAATTTGCAGCAAATTAAAAGTCCATAACTTAGGATGGAAGAGGGTTGACTAATAGTTGTATACTTGGCAGGGAAATGTCTAGAAGTATGTCTCGTGTTCTGTCCTTTGCCCAGCCCTCATTAACTACCTAGATGAAACACAAGAAGACAAGCTTATCAAATATGCCTGTGACACAAAACTGGGAGGGATAAGTAAATGTGAGTCGACAAAAGCAATATAAAATGATCTCACCAAACCAGAATGTGGCTCTCAAACCAATAACATGAAATTGCAGAAAACCCAATGTGTAAACTACATTTACATTTAAGGGGCTTAGTAGGTAAGTAAATCATGTGACAAAAAGTCAGGGGTTCTAATTGGCCATAAGCCTAGAAAGGGTTAGTTGTGTGTTTGCTAAAATATCTGACTCAATTTTAGGTGCTATTTATTAGCACTAGTATTATGTTCAGAGTAAGGAAAGGCATGGCCTCTCTTTGTGCTGCATAGCTCCAATCATATCAGGGACTTGTCTGATTTCAAAAGGACCATGATCTATTAGCACATGAACAGGGTGTGCAGTCAGGATGGGTGGGGCCAGGACGCATTATTGATTGAAGGAGCTCAGTCCTTAAAACCGCCATTCTCAACGTCATGTACTGCTCCCCGTCTTTCTCATTACTCCACGCTCCTCTCAGTTTCTCAGTTGCACCGGGTTCCCACCCACCTCAGGGCTCCCAATATTCTGTTCTCTTTTCTGAATAGCTCTTCTTCTTTTCTATAAAAAGGACATTCATTGTTCTCCTGTCATTCAGCCCCCTTTTGTTTCTGATAATAGAATCCACCTTTCATTTAGAGGATCACTCCTACACCACTCTCAGTCCATTGGTTAGAGGAGATTGGGTTGCAAAAGTCCTGATTAGTTAGTTTCTCCTCCCTAATTGACTGGAGGTGAGGAGACCTCACTTCCACTACCACTGCCACCCCCGCTACCCAGGCCTTGGCCTCATTGTAGATTCAGAGATGAGTTTATGACCCAAACTTGTTGCAAAGACATGGATCTTCGACATGGATTTTCTGGGGTCAAAGATGTTCTTTTAAAGCCCATAGTATGGCACAGCATCAGGAGATTCACAGAATGCAGCATGAATGAGGCCCTTGGTATTGTGCAGTGTAGGGTACTTGCTCACTCCTTCGGGAGCTAAGAGAGAGCAAGATGGGTAGAGACTGGCTTCTGGCCAGACAGCCCTAAAACTAGTTTAATTCTCTAAATGTTCCACTTAGGAGGATCGACATATCCTCCTACCCCTGCTTAAAAACAAGTCCGTTTGAGTTTGGTTTCCAGTCCCTGTAGTCATGAGTCCTCATTACTACGAACTCTGGCCTCTGGCCTTCTCCATCATTTTTCTCAACTGACTGATTCTTATCCATTGTTAGGGTCTCATCGTAAATGTCACTCCCTCTACAAAACATTTCCTGACTTCCCGGTTAGGTTCATACCTTGTACTCTCTTCTGAACACTTTATATGTCTCCATGACACTTTTATTAATGTGAGTTTGCAGCCTTCTCTGAAGTTGTTTGCTTAATAATGTCTGTCTTTCTGACTAGACTCGCAGCCCCATGAGGGCACAAATGATAGCAGTTGGGACTCTGCTTGTGCCCCCAGCTCCTAGACATTTCCCAAGATGTTTGTTACATGAATGAAAACTCTGAGAGGAAAATGATGGCTACATTCAAATATTTGCACACACATGGAAAAATGCGTTCTCTATTATATAAGGGGGAAAGGTTTGGAGCCAGAAAATGAAGTGATGAGAAGATCAATTTCAGCTCAATGCAACATGGACAATTCTACTGACAAAAGCTTTCAAGATATGGAATAATTTCCTTCTTCCCAACCCTTACCCAAACTTATAAGATAAAGTCTGAAAGCATTAAAGAAGGTGTTGAATGACTCTCTCTCTGTCCAGTAAATGATTATGTTGTGTAGTAGGTCAGTACTACTTAGAGGTCTCCTGAGGGTAACTTCTACCTCTAATATTTTATTAACCTATGATGGTACAAAAATCATGGAGAAATGGGGATTTATAGAATAAAAGAAAACATAAAATCCAAATTAAAAAAAAACTAGAATAAACAAGAACAGAAGAGTTTCTAATTCCCAGTGAATTCAAAAAGGACTCCTGGATCTGTTTTCCACTTGTCATCAATAGCCTCATCTCTAGTCTCTCCTCTCCATTTTGTCCTGTTTCTGTCCCCTCTGTCTATCCACATGCACCTCAGGTTTATATAAACCTCACTGAGATGACAGTCCCACTGGGTTGTTCTGTGACTCTCCTAAGAGTGGTCCACCATAACATATACCAATTTGATTTTTTTCTATATCCTCTGTCCCTTTGCAAGACTGACAATGACACCCTCACCTGGGCTCTCCAGAGTTCATCCCGCTCCTGGGCCACTCGCCAGTGAGTGTCGCCCATCATGGCGATGAACAGGTTGAGCATGAGCAGCGTGGCGATGATGGCGAAGGCGGAGTAGGCGATGCTATACATGACAGGCAGGTCTATGCTGTAGTTGGCAGGGCCATCGATGATGGTGAGGAACAGCTCAAAGGTGCTGAACAGGGCTGTGGAATAGTCCGAGAATTCCCCCAGATTGGCTGGGTCCTCTGTCTGGAAAATGATATGGAACGCTGTTCCGCCCAGGAAGAGGGCGTGGAGATGGGGAAATAGAATTATCACGATAAGCATGAGCCTGGTCAGAATTCATTCTTCCTCTGATAGATGCATCTGCATATACTTACACACATGTATACACAATTGCACATTCATAAATGGAACTGGCCAGTCCTAAGATCTCCTATAACTAAATTCACTATGCTAGCTGGGTGCGGTATCACATGCCTGTAATCTCAATACTTGGGAAATGGAGACAGGAGGATCAAAGATTTGAGGCCAGCCTCAGCAACTAAGTGAGACCCTCAGCAACTTAGAGAGACCCTGTTTCAAAATCAGAAATAAAATAGGGCTGGGGGTTATAACTCGAAGGTAGAACACCCCTGGGTTCAATCTCCAGTACTTAAAAAAAACCCACTATGCAGTATAATGATAATAATCAGTCATTTATCAAAAAAACTACAGGTGTATGTATATGCATAATAAGTTACCTAACTATTTCTTACCTTTTAGAAAGCCAAATATTTAAAAAGATAAGTTGTCAAAAGAACACATCAAATCTCCAGCCACTTAAAAAAACAAAAGGCTAAAAGAGCACCTCTTTTTTTTTTAATTTCATCTTAATGGACTCTAGATAACCATCCATCACTCTGAGATTCCCCAGGTGAACCTGGGCCATCGTGGAAGAGTTATCCACACTCAGCGTGTAGCCTACTGGATGGTAGAGGGTATCCTGGGCCCTCTGTCAACATTAGACCCTTTAAATTGTTTCTCTCTGTGTGGGGAACAGAGACATCAACAAGGCGACTTCAAGAGTATAAATAGAGTCTATGACAGAGAACTGCTTCTCTTTTATGAAAAAAAGCAAGTGGCAAGTGTAGTGGCCAAGAGGTGATCATTTCGGAGATTCTATGTGCAGGACATCTGCAGAAAACAACTGTGCCATAGCCCTGTTTTGTGATCTGTTTTGTAATCTGTATATGTGTAGACGCAGAGGGGGCAGGGAGAGGGGAGAAGGGGCACAGGAGGCTCAGGGGAGTGGAGAGCCCACAGTTTTACCCTTTCATACTTTAGATCTCGGTATGTATATATTCATCTACTGTCTCACAAGAACCCATATGGAACAGGGAAGTTTCTGGAGATAGCAATAGAGTTCTCTGTAACAAGTCATGGGGTTTTAAAATTGGGGGGTGTCCTCAAAGCTCACCTGTTACTCCCCCTTGCCTAATCGATAGCCAGTTGCAGACTCTGAGGACTCCGAGTTGCCGGCCTTTCACTCTTCAGACCTGGGCCTTCCTCTTCCAACCTCTAAGAACTCGCTTGTCCTCATTCATGTTCCCTCCCCTCCCTCTGCCTCTTTCTCTGCCAGTTTTCCTTCCCACACTCTTCTTTTCTCTTGCTCCCTGCACTCCCCACTGTGCCCTGGGTTCCTGTTTCTTCCAGTTCTCTCAGTCTCTCTGCACCTCTCTTCTTTTTCTGTTGTCTCTGTCGTGCTTCAGACTTTCCAAGCTCTCTTTCTGTACCTCTTTATTCTAATTCTTTCCTTTTTTCCTCAACTTTAAATGACCACCTATAGGGAGAAAAAAAATGTTCTGTCTTACTGAATTCTTAACGTTTCTTCTGAACTGTAAACAAAGAAGAGAGAAACACTGCCTTGTTTCTGTTTGCTCACATAGTTCTCTGAGACCCATGACTGGCCAGTCTTTCCTGTTTAATGACCCTCTCTCTCCAAAGGGCTTTCTCTCTCTCCCTTTTAAAGGTCTTGCAGGGTGGTTAGTTAATGTGAATATTATTGGCCCAGAACACCTGGGTCTACCTTCTAGGCCAACCTGAGTGGTCCTCATCCTAAGGATAAAGATGTGCTTCTAGACTCACTTTCCAAAATTAAACAACAACAACAACAACAACAACAAAATGGAGTGCAAATGAGCTGAGAGCAAGAGTGAGGGTGAGCTTTCTTAAGGTCTAGACCCGATGATCCAGTGTAAGAAGGAGTGGAGCTCTTACCTGAGGCAAATCCCAGGATGACCATAGCCATCAGCCAACAGAAACGTGTCAGATCTCCAAAAATCATCTGCAGGAAACAGAGGGGAGGAAGAAGGGTAGAGGATTCTTTCTCCATTGTCTCTGAACAGCAACTGCTGACAGATCTGGAGGTCCCCTCATTTCCACCACCTGCATACTGAGCAGCAATTTCTCTTGGCATCTGTCCCCACACCTCTGTCTGAGAACATTCTGTGGCTGAGCCAGAGGAAGGCTTTGGCAACCACTGACCTTCTGGATCATGATGGTGAAGGGGCCCAGCATCTGGAATCCTCGAGCAAAGTACATGACGCTGCACCAGCCCAACACCAGGGCCAAGGACAGGGGCACCACCTCCCCGTTGACATTGGTGAGCCGCATCACCATGGTCACCAGCACAAGGGAGGCATAGGTGATGCTGAGGGGAGAGCAGGGAGAGTGAGGAGGGGTTGGGCTGGGAATATTCTAGCTATAGCATGGTGGTGACTTGGGTGGTAGTCACACACTCAGGCTTAGGCTTAACACCAAAACACAGTCCCAGATACAAGCCCACAGGAGAGAAGCCCCTGGAGTGGGGGTCACCTGAGGTCTACGTCTCAGAGAGTGACCTCGAGACCTGGAACAATTCTGGTAAGTGAAGGCAGGGGCTGGAAGGAGGAGACACTCACATGATGACGTGGAACGGCCCCCCGAGGACTGTCTGTCCAAAGTAGCGAGAGGCACCGACTCTGAAAATGTCTGGAATCTGGGAGAGGCCAGTAAAACAAAAAGACAATGTAGACTGCAGTTCAGTCTGGATCCGCATGTGGACAGCCTCAGCCTCCTGCACCTCACCTCTAGGAGCAGGATAATCACAGCCCCGATGACGGTCACCAGCTCCCCCACCAGCCGGATGTTATCCTGGTAAGTGACATAGGCCTCCTATGGAGAGAAATTCAGGAGAAGAAATACTTTCTGATGGGCAGAGAGTCACCTCCTTTGGGGCAAGTGGTCTAAAGCTGCCAGGGTTTATCCAAGATGAAGAAAAGCTTCCCTTACCACCACCATCACTACCACCCCCATTAGAGTCACCATTGTGGCTAACTCTGTGACCAGGACATGAGTCTATGTGTCCAAGGTTTACCATAAGGTTATATGCTAATGGCAACATTGCTTCCTCTATATATATTGTGAGCAGTAATTTATGATGTGTGTGCTAAGCAGCTAAGAACACATTGAAGAAACCAAGAAGGCTGAATGAACAAGAAGAAATCTTAGTGGCTTGGGATGGTTTTACCTATGGGGAAAGTCCAGCATTCCCAATCTCAATGTGGCTTTTACTAGAAAGAATATACTATAAACGTATCTCAGAATTCAGGTTCCAGTAATGGGCCCAAAACCTACTAGCTTCAATGAGATGTTGAACCAGTCATTGATGATCTCTGAGGGGTTTCATCTGTAAAATAGAGACTCTAAGGCTCAACTCTCGGAGTTATTGTGAAAATCACATTAGATGAAGTATTTGGATGGACCTTATAAACCATAGTGAGCCATAGATGTAATCATTGTGGTTTTATTATGATTTGGTGGTAATATCAAATAGTGTAGAAATTGGGCTAGAAATGCTATATAGATTTTAGGTCTCAGGAAGGGTCTCAACCTATCCTGAGCAGTAGATGTAGAAGATGTAGTCTTGGGGTCAAGGTGGTTCAAAGAGCATCCTACTTCAGTGCATGTTACCTCAGAATGAAAGCTTTGTAGCATCATACAGATGTAGTGATAGAATTCTACATTAATGATTTTTACTGCATTTGAAGTCATTATCCCACCTGAAAATATTAGAAAGACTGTGGACTCTCTTTCTGGAAAATATGTTCAAGGGTAGACAATTCCCACATGAAATTGTGCAGATAATTTCAACACATCGAGACAGCTTTGAGGCTGTTTCAGAGTTTGTTGTTTGTTTTCTTGTTTTGTCCTCAGCCCTAGCAACTATCTTTGAACTCTCTCTCTCCTCTCTCCTGAAATTTAGTTCATGGACTATATATTCTTTATCTTAATGTTCCCATGGTATCTTTTTCTTTATCTTAATGTTCCTATAGCATCTTTTTCTTTGTCTTAATGTTCCTAGAGCATCTGTCTTTTATTGTACAACATGCCAACTCCTTTTTAGATTCACAGTAGGAGAATACATAATACATCTATTAACTTTAGAAACATTAAATATAGAAATAAGATAACTGCATCTATGCCATATATGTGTCTGTATAAAATTATAGAATTCTTTTTAAAACTTTGTATCTTGGTTGAGTGCGTCTGGAAAAATGCCACCAACCATTTCTGGTCTCAACTAAGAAAAGGAACTGTGTGCACAGAGGTTGGCCAGGAGAGCTGTGAAGACCAGAGCGCCCCTAGGGGCCAGAGAGGGAATGGCACCAGCTATGAAAAAACCTGACACCTGAAGGAACAGAAATGTTGGGGAAAGAATGGGCGGCCAAACTCTTGGCTGGGGCCTCCCCTCACTAGCTCCTCTTTGCTTGTTCAACACGTGCCTTGGCATGGAGGCATTCCCCTGCACAGACTCAACAATGAGTGAGGCGTTCTGAAGCCGCAAGCCTGTGGCTCTCCTCTGCCTGAGGCCCCCTGCCCTGGAGTTGCTGGTCCACCACTGTGTCCCCAGGATCCCTCCCTTAAGCCAGGCTGCAGAGTGCAGGGTGTCCCCAGACACCCCTTCCTTGTTGCTTTTCAAGATCAGTATGAAGGCCCTTATGTAGGATATTGTTTTGTTTTTTAATGATTCTCTCTGAGGAAAAAAAATATTATGTGTGTGAAAGTTGCCAAAAAATAATATAGGGCCTTTAAAATACTTGACTTTTGTTTTGATTTTAAGGGAAATTCTAGTGCTTGGCTCTTGGTTTAGAATAGCTAATCTCTGTATAGTTAAGAAAATTTTAGTGTCTTTTTTTGTTTGGTTGGTTTGGTTTGGTTTTTGGGTTTTTTTTGGAATTTTTTTTTTTTTTTTTTGCAGAATTGGGGATCGAACCCAGGGCACTCTACCACTGAGCTACACCCCTGGCTTTTCTTTTTTTTTTTATTTGTGCGTGTGTGCACAAACATTGGTGATCGAACACGGGGCATTCTACCTCTAAACCTATATGCCCAGCCCTTTTTTATTTTTTCTTTGGAAACAGGATCTCCCTAAGTTGCTAAGGACCTTGCTAAATTGCTGAGGCTGGCTTCGAACCCACAATCCTCCTGTCTCAGCCTCTCAAGTACTGGGATTACAGGCATGTGCCACCACTCCTGGCTCTATTATATTTTACTTTTTTTTTATTTTGAGACAGAGTCTTGCTAATTTTCCCAGGCTGGCCTCAAATTTGTGATCCTCCTGCCTTTGCCTCCTAAGTTGCTAGGCCATTGCGCCCCACTTGTATTTTAAAAATGGAAAGGGGCACTGAATTTTTTTTTTTTTTTTTTGCGGTACTGGGGATTGAACCCGGGTCAGTCTACCTACAGGCTACACCTCCCCAGCCCTGTTTTTTTTTTTATTCTTTATTTTGAAACAGGGTCTCACTAAGTTGTGGAGGGCCTCACTAAGTAGCTGAGTCTGGCCGCGAACTCAAATCCTCAGGTTTCAGCCTCCCAAGTACTGGGATTACAAGCGTGCGCCACCATGTCCGGCTGGCACTGAATTTTAATGATTGATTTATTTATATCACTTGTGTTAATAAGGATTTCCACCAAGGTACCCCTAGAATTAAACCCTAAACCCAAAGTGAATAACCATTTTTTTCCTTTTAGTTTTTAGAATTTTATTCTTTGGGGACTGTATTCAAGATTTTCTGTCTAAATTGAGAGACTAATCCATAGCTCACTAGATTGGTGGTCCTTAGCAAAGGTTGTTTTTTTTTTTTTTTTTGCGGTACCGGGGATTGAACCCAGGGGCATTCTACCTCCGCGCTACACCCCCGGCCCTATTTTTTATACTTTATTTTTGAAACCGGGTCTCACGAAGTTGCGGAGGGCCTCACTAAGTAGAAAGAGGGAGAGAGAGACAGGGAGAGAGAGAGAGAGAGAGGTGAGGCTGGCCGCGAACTGGGATCCTCTGGTCTCCGCCTCCCAAAGTACTGGGATTACAAGTGTGCGCCACCACGCCCGGCCTTAGCAAAGGTTTTGAGATCAAGACCAAGGTTACTTTTAGCAAAATAAATTATCAGGGACATTTATTCTCAAGTCCCAGTTTAGTCTCTCAACTCCCTCTCAACTACACCACTTTCCCTCAAGTCATAGGACTAATGGCTTGAGGCCAATTGGTGGCATCTCTCATCTTATTTATCCTGCACCTACACTTCCCTCTTTCAGCTCACCCCCCACCAGACTTCTGGACTGATCTTTCTAAAATACAAATATCCTTACACGGTTTCCCTGTTTAAAGCCTTTTCTAGCTGATCAATACCTTTAGAATGAAAGTGCAGGCTAGATAGCACTGGACAGGGTCCTCTAAATCCTTAAGAATAGTAGAAACTCACTAGATAGTGTCTCAATTTGATTGCTGAATAATGATAGGCACATGTTATTCCACGAGCACAGAGGTGACAACAGTAATGAAGAGCTAAGACAAGTAAAAACTGGCAGTCCCCAGGAATGAGACATGGTGGGGAGGAGAGGCAGTCCAGGACATGGTTGCTCTTCATCATCAGATATGTCATTTGATTTTAAAATCATGTGATGTGTTCTTAAAATTAAAAATGTTCATTGAAAGATAAGAAAAACTAACACCCAGATTATCAAATGTGATATACAAAACTCTTGTTGTTCCAACCTCTGCTTCATGTCCTCATATTTCATATGAGCTGTTACCACACTGAACTATAAGTTGTTGAGTCAGGCCTTCAAGCAGGATGTGCCCTCTCTTTAGAACACCTTCTGCCACCATGTCTGCGGGGATCACCTTTCCTTGTGACTCAAGACTCAGGTCAAGCCGACATTCTTCCTGGGTCTTCTTTCCTGCCCTTCTGTGCCCAGGTCAGGTGTCTCTCCTGGGGGCACCTGGTACTGCTCTGTATTCACAGTCCCCACCCAACACACTGAAAGTATCTTGGTACTCCCCCGTCTCTCAAAGGGCAGGGACACATCTCACTTTTTATCCACAACGCACAATATGGTGGCAGGTGCTCAGTAAGAAAGAAAAGAAAGGAGGAGAGAAAGGAAATGGAGGTAGCAGGTTTGAGCTGAACATTACCTGAGAGTTGCAGAAGAGAGGCAAGGAAGGAATCAAGAAATAGGAATGAGAAAACCTATTTGGGTGCAAAAGGAGAAAAGGCGGACAATTGGGCTTTTCTGTGGTTTCCAGATTCCTAGCTCAAGGTCACTTTAGCAGGGCTGGCTAATAATGCACTAAGAAAATATTCTGCCCCACTACTTTAAAAATAAATATCTTCCAACAATGTCTGGAATTCTTTTTATATCACCACATGGCTTGGAATTTTAGGAGTTGTGAATAACCAAATCCCCTGCAGAGGTTGGCCATTCATACTTCATGGAGAAACTGCCCTAATGAGATTGTTCTAACTTACCGGCTGTCTGAGCTCATTGCCTTGGAGGGAATTCCCAGAGGAGGCAGCATAGCAGAGCCTGGGGAAGTTCTGGGCTGAGAGAGCTGGGTGTGCATCATGCAGGGAAGGGAGGGAAGCATGGGTCACTCTGATAGCAAGTGAGAGGGCACCATTTTCAACCTCAATCTAGACCTTCTCTTTTCTCCCCCAAATCCCAGACTTGCAAAGCAAGAAAAGATGGCTCTTGATGAAAGTTACTCTGATTCTCCACATGGGGCCAGGGCTTCTAAACAGAGCTGCCCATCAGAATTAATGGCAAATCTTTGTGCACATGCAAAGGCCAACACTGGGTTAGTTGGGATCAATTTGTTTTTCTAAAAAAAAAATCTCTAGGCATTTCTAACATGTGGTCCAAGGTGAGCAATATCTGATCCCCTAAAAGACTAACTTCTCACGGTTTGTTTTATGGCCCAGTCTTTGCACTTTCTCAGGAAGATTGACATGGGAAATTTTCATTCTCTTCAGAACAGTGATTATGTAACAGTGGTGCTCCTTGTTTTGCCCTTTTCAAGGTTCAGCGTCTCCCTCTGCCTGGCATTCTAAATTCTAAAGAGCAGTCATACTTAAATGATTAAGATGTTAACTGCTCAATAGTGTTTCTTTGGATGTGCAGAACCCAGAACATCAGGTGACCTTCAGATTACATCAGAATGTGTAACACCCCCCCTTATTCTTTAATTTTGTGTACCAACTAACACAAAATGTGTAAACCACTGTGAGATTTAACTCGTAAAAAATTAATATGTCTGTCTAAAGAAGTACAAAAACAAGGCCAAGGAAGTCAAGGCCCATTGCAATGTTTGGCCAGAGAAGAAGAAAAAAGAAGGCGCACATTCTTGATGAAGAAGACACCATCCAGCATATGGTATTTCTCCCCATTACCTCCTGCACTTCCCTACAATCCCTTTCATCTGCCTGAGTTCCCAAATACAGAGCTTTGAGGATGGTAAACCTTCCATCTTCTCAGGATGCCGACCCCTGAATAACACTCACTTCCTTTCCACCAACCCTTGTCTCCTGAGTATTGACTTTAGAGCAGCGAGCAGCCAGATCTGGGCCCAGTAACAATTACCCATTCCCACAGAAGTGTGACTAACTCGATATGCCAACAAGCTAACAACATTAAAAAGTAGTGCCGATTACCAAAACTAGAGAAGAGACGTCAGTTCAATAGCTGGTGGTAGGAGACAGTCCATATCTGATCTCCTACCCATGGTTCCAGGGCCCTCCCATCTTAACAGGGAAAGATTAGCTGGGCTACATAAAGGTGTGTGTGGTGGGCCCTGGCTAGCTCAAAGCCCGGAGACATGAATTTCTCATAAATGGATGCCTAAGAAAGAAGCTTGGTATCTAGCACATCACTGTGGAGAGAGAAGTGGCCTATGTTGGTATTTGGAGGTGAAGGTTCTAAGGTGGAGCATGCCTATACCTAACCCCAGCACGGCCTTTGCTAGCTGAATGTCTTTGCCAACGTGCTTAATCTCTCTTGACCTTAGAGCCACCATTGTTGAAGTGGTGATCATTTTATTTACTAATAGAATATCTATGAGGATGAAATGATGTAATGCTTTGCCATCTAAAATGTGGTCTACTGAATCGCCACATCAGCCTCGCCTGGCAGCTTGTCGTAAATGCAGAGTCCCGGGTCCCACCCCAGCCTTGCTATCAGAGTGTGCAGTTTAACAAGATCTCAAAAGTGCTGATGAATGCATGCGAAGTGCACATAGTAAGCACTCAGCAGAAGTTACTTTTACCTACGGGGCTCCCGGTTCTCCTCAATCCTTTCCCTGTCTGTAATGTGCGGTCCTGATACCACAGGCAGTTGGTTAGGATTCCTGAACAAAGTTGTATAGCATGGAAGATCAGTTGGGTTTTCAAATAGTGATGGTGCTTGAGTTGTCCAGAGTTCCTGCGGAATAATGATGTGCAGACAAATCCATCCCACTATCAGAGGTAGAAAATAATTTAAAATGGATAGAAAACTACATGCTATTCCTGGCACTGTAAACTACATGCTATTCCTCTTCCTCACTCTCTCTATCCAATCCATCATCCAGAAGCGACGTTTTCACCTTTGATAAACCTCTTGATGCCAATCCCTCCCCCAACCTCCCCAACACATATGTCAATCTTCCGCTGTCTCTTGCTTGCTAGACTGTAATAGCTGCCCAACTGGTCTCGCCACATTCTACCTAATCCTCTCAAATCAGTTCTCTACCATGAAAGCAGAGTTGATTTAAAAAAAAATATATAGATAGGTCAAGTTTAAGATTTATTTAAGATCTTCAATAAGGCCTGCAATGCTCTGCATGGTTTGGGAAGGATCTGTCTGGACAACTTCATCTGGAGGCACCTAACCCAGTTCCCTGTGTTCTAGTTAATCCCCCTTTATTTCCTAGACCTTGAAGAGGGTCTCTCTGCCTCGGGGCCTTTGGATATGCATTCGCTCAGCTTAATACACTCCTTTCACCTACAACCCACCCAGATCTCAGCTCAGAGACCAGACTTCCCTAGAAGCCTCCTCTGCCTCCCAGAGGGACCAGTCTCCTGTCACAGTACCCTGCCCTGGTCCTGGCCATGGGGAAAAATAATGCTAATCAGTTTGTAATGAAATAACTACTCATATCCTCATTTAATTAATGTAAATCAGTCTGTGAACCATAGACCAGAACACTATCGACGTGTTTTGCTCAGATTACGGCTGCTGCATTTCTAACACCTAAAATAGTGTTTAGTATTAATTATCTGTTTAATGAAGGAATCGGTGAAATGTTTCTAGGAAAGAAAAGGGCAAAGGAGGGCTTGAAGAAATCTTTTCTAAGAAGGGTAAAGGAGAGGTGATGGGAGATGAATATGCTCCTGCCGAGCAGCACACCGAGACTCTGCATGACCAGAGTGGTGGGCCCAAGACTAGAAAATTGGAGGTGAAGAAATCTCAAAGACAGAATCTGGTAGTTCTCAATCGTGGTTGAACATTAGAGCCACACAGAGTTTCTTAAAAATACCGAGGCCAAGCCAGGCACAGGGGCGCACACCTGTAATCCCAGTACTTGGGAGACCGAGACAGGAGGATCAAAGACCCGAGGCCAGCCTCAGCAACTTAGTGAGACCCTCAAAAACTTAGAGAGACCCTGTTTCAAAACAAAAATAAAAAACTAAAAAAGAGCTGGGGTGTATCTTGGAGGTTACAATGCCCCTGGGTTCAATTCCCAGCACTAAAAATAATAAACAAAAAAACAAAACAAAAGCAAGCAAAAACATCCAAGGCCAGGACCTCAGCTTCAGACCTTCCGAGGTACTAGGCCTAGGTTGGAGCACAGGAGCTGATCTTTTTTATCAGCTTCCCAGGTTTCTAATACACAGTCTTGGTTAAAAAAATACAGATCTCTCAGGTGGTAGGATTCACTGAAGGTCAAATAGCGATTTAATTTCAGAGTTAGAACTAAAATCTAAGTCACCTGACTCCCAGGCTTTGAACTTTCCACTCAGCTGGGAACTTAAAGAGCTGGTACCATGGTGCATGCGGCTCTGCCCAAACCAGGAAGAAATTGAGTGAAAGAGGAAATTAACTCCTGCTCATAGAGTTCTTGGGAAAATCCAGAAAAGCAAAACTTGTATGGCTGAATAATGAAGCATCTCAGAGTCATTAAGATATCCCCAGTTTTGTATCAAGATGAACTAGCTCCAGCCATAGGTGGATCAGCTTTTCTGTAGTTTGTGGTACTTCATGTGAATAAAGGAGTTGGTTTCCCTTTATTTTGAATGTCCTGAGATGATGTTGCTGGGCTGTTTTCACAAAATCGCAGAAGATAAACTAGAAGGGATCTATAGGGTCATGGAGCCCAGTGATTTCCTCATCCTAAAAGAAAGATCCACAGAGGAAATCCTAGAATGACTGAGAACCAAGTGCTGTCAGACTTATAATCAGCTATTAAAGTACTTACTTATCTAAGTAAAAGCTCCATAAGCTAATTAATTAGTTGACAATTGGATTCATCAAAACAACACATTTTGTACTTTTATAATTGTAAGATTTTCAAGTAACAAAAACATAGAATAAATAATTTCCTATTATTTGACAAATTTGGTGTCTTGTGAAAGCAGAATCTTTAAAATTATGGTGATAAGTTTGGGAGTCTGTGATCTAATCCAAATTGTTGTACTACTAAGTAGGAGGCACAGAAATGTTCCATAAATTCAGAGCCAAGATTCAAGGGCTAACATCAAAAAATAGGGCTGGTTCACTGATGTTCTTTTCTAGATAACCCCCTTATAGCTGTATCTCCTCCACCAAGAAAGGATATTTAACAGTCAAGAGTCTTCTATTTGGGCAAAGTGGCTTTGACCTAAGCAAAAAACAAAATGGAAAAAATGCTAAGGAGGAAGAAAGAAGGAATAAAAGAGGAAAAAGAAGGATGGGCAGGCGCACTAAGCTATAATCAATTTTCTTCTAGTCCTGATGCAAAGGTATGGACGTGTGTGTGTGTGTGTGTGTGTGTGTGTGTGTGTGTGTGTTTGGTGGTACTAGAGATCAAACTCAGGGACATTCTATCTCTGAGCTGACAGCCCCAGCCCTTTTTATTTTTTTGTTTTGAAAAAGGGTCTTGCTAGGCTACTGAGAGTCTTGCTACAATGCTGAGGCTGTCCTTGAACCTGTGATCCTCCTGTCTCAGCCTCCCAAGTAGTGGGATTATAGGTGCACACCACCATGCCTGGCTTGGTAGGGAACTTTTAAATAGCACTTAGACTATCTGGATTGTAGGACCATGTTTATAAACAATTAGTCCTTCCCCAAGAGAAAATGATGCACAGACAGAGATTAGTAGATTTAATTGCTTAGCATTACCCACCCCACCTCTTAGGCCTGAACACTATCTATGTTGAAAATGCATAAAGTCTCCAAGTAAGTTTGAGAAAAAGGTTAGAAAAGAACATATCTGAAGAAATAGGTCCGGAAACATCAGAAAAGTCCAGCCACCTTCAATTTGTTCATGTTTATACATTTTCTCCACTTTTAGTCACTCCCCTATCCTACCTATCTCCTAAATGTCCTTCTGGCCCTTATATGGTCTCCACACCATGGGAAACCTTCATGCCCAGACTGAGAGACATGGGACAGAAACCCCCTCTGAGGACCCCGTGCCTGCCTCTAATACACTCACACTATCTTTCCCAGACAGCAAGCCCTACCTCGTGAGAGACAGGGGCTCTTGATACAGGAGCAACCCGTATCTATCTATCTATCTATCTATCTATCTATCTATTTATCTATCATCTAGCTATCTATCATCTAGCTATCTATCATCTCTCTCTTTCTCTTCCTCTTTCTTTCCTGGAAAAGCATAACTTTTATGCATGAACAATGAATCATTGTAGAGTCAATATATTCTTAGAACTGCATAGAGAGAAAACTGACCCCATCCTTACATGTCAACTTTTGTGTAGTTTGAGCTACCTCATAATACAGAATTATAGAAATGGGAGAGAGATGAAGCGTCCCTACCTAGCTTGGGGTTCTTTGTCCTGTTACTTTTCTGTGCATACTATAGTCTTTGGTATAGTCCAACTTTCTGACCCAAACTACTCATACTACTTACTATCTTTGGTATAATCCAATTTTCTGACCCAAACTACCCCTTTTCCTAGCCCATGCTGAGCTATTCATATCCTGGTCTATTGTGTATAGAGTATGA
Organism: Glis glis; assembly: GCA_004027185.1. Taxonomy (NCBI): domain Eukaryota; kingdom Metazoa; phylum Chordata; class Mammalia; order Rodentia; family Gliridae; genus Glis; species Glis glis. Next base: position 20,669 of record PVJS01014188.1, read on the forward strand.
ATCTCCAGTCACTCAATTCTTACTTGCCATGCAAAATTATTCTTCTGTTGTTTCCTTTATCCCCATATGTCTGCAACCTCTTTTTGGCTATTTTTAGCTCACCAGGACAAAAATTTTAATAAGCCATGAATCAGCTCTCCAAATGTAGCTATACTGGTTGAATATAATATGCTCAAAAGTACTCATTTGAGTGTACTCATTCTGTTGCACATAAAGGAGTGTTTGATTCCTCCCAACAGCAGAGTTTTATGTCTACTGCATACTTCTAATCAGCCCTCCTTACCACCCCAGGTCTCTGAAGGACACCAGAGAATGGAGGAACCCTGACCTGAGTAGGTTTACTGCAACCTGCCACATCCTGCTACATTCCGAGCATCCTTCCACAAGGTCCCCAACAAAGAGTCAGACAACTGACCCATTATTCCCAATGAGCTCAGATTGACAGTACACAAAAGAAAATCATAAAAGGACCCAGAGATGGACTCAGAGCACAGTTTTTCTCCTTTAGAACAAAGCTTCTCTTGAACATCCCTACAGGTCCTCTTTATAAATGACAAGAGATTTTACACATGTACAAGGTTACTGATACCAAGCACTCCTTCAAAGTTTTTGTGAGAAAAATCCACAACTCCCTGGACAATTGCTCTTTTATTCATTAAACTCCATCTCTGACCCCCTTATCTCATGCCTAATCCCTACCCTGGCGATTAGGAGCCTGCAACTTCTGGAGCCTGTAGGTGAAGTATTTCTTGGATAGCCTCAGTGTGGTCTCCAGAACCATCACCCCATGCCACTCTTCCCTTCAATCCCTTCCAAGAAGAATCACCTGTAGCAGTTTCTGTTGGAGGATGGTGTTATCACGAGCATTCGTGCGGTTTCCAACACGGGGCTTGAGGGGTCGGTAGACACAACACATGGTGAAGCAGATCATGTAGAGGATGTACAAGGCACTCAGGATGCAGAAGTATGGTCGCCCATATTTCTTCCACTTGAAGCTTACCAACTCCTTCACTGGTGTCTGTTCTAGAATCTGGCGAGCCTGCCATCGAAGGAAAGTGTAGCTTGGGATGACCAACATGGGAGGAGTGTTGAGCTTCCCCCTGGGTCCCAAGGGAGCAAAGTAGTAACCAACATCATCATTATTCAATTAGTCATTTCTTTGACAAACAACTATCCCATTTCTACTATATGCAAAGCTTTGTTCTAGTACCACAGGTGAAGATTGACAGAAACAAACTCAAGACACCTTATCAACACTACAGCTCTAGGAGATAAGTAGTTCGTTGAGTGAAGAGTGTTAGGAAAGATGATTCCATGAAGTAGCAGCAGTATCCAGGGCAGAAGAGTATGAGAAGCCATTCTTCATTTGCAGATGAGGTGTGGTTGGGGATATGAAAGAATCTTTTGGGACTGGTGGATAGAAGTTGTAATGGGCAGAGTAAATAAAAGCCAAATCATTGTTCACCATGAATGCCAATGTAGGGAGTCTGATTTTATTTTATTCTTTACTGAATGCGGTGGAAAGCAATTGGGAAGTTCAAGCAAGGAAATAGTCCAATTTGCTCTAGAAGTACTGTTAGACTGGAGAAAAGCAGTAGAGCAGGCAGTAGGATATAGAAAGAATCCAAGCCAGATGGGAGGGTGCTCTGATATAAGTAGAGAGGAGGATGATGATGGATGGGATGGGGTATCTGAGAAATTCCGAAGAGACAGATTCAAGGCAAAGCTGAAAGGCTTGATTAACCATTATCAGTAAAAATACCTTTTCTATTGAGGCTGAAGGGAAGGAGAGAGACAGTGGACAGTTTCCAGAGAGGCTTGGCAGTTCAGGGCAGGAAGCTGAAGAGGTACCCAGCCAGAGAGACTACTTTTTGCTATAAGTTAGAAGTCTGATTGTTCTGATGGAACTAAGGGTGAAGGTACCAAGGAATCCAAAAAGGGGCTAGATGGGAAGGCTTAGGAAAGGGAAAATAGCTGACACAGATGTGTATAACACACTTGGGAGAATATTGAGAACTAACTGATATCAAAGACCAAGAAACCGTGGTAGCAAAATCCACACAGAGGGATCGGGGGTTTAATTCCTAAGAAAACCTGCTCAAAATTTCTTCTTCCAGGTTTATTCTCTAAGAAGGATCACACAAATTGGCTATTGAGCCTTTCTTCTATTTATTAGTATTCTTTTCTCTCATACCATTCAGCCCAGTGCTGTCCGAATGATCTATGTGTTGTTCCCTCTCTGGAAAGCTCTTTTTACTACTCTTGCCAGTGACTCCAAACTCCTTTTGTGTGTGTGCGCGCGCGTGTGTGTGTGTGTGTGTGTGTGTGTGTGTGACTGGGAATTGAACCCAGGAACATTCTACCTCCAAGTTATGCCCCCAGTCCTATTTTATTTTTATTTTGAAACAAGGTCTCACTAGGTTGATGAGAGTCTCACTACTTGCTGAGACTGTCCTTGAACCTGTGATCCTCCTGTCTCAGCCTCCCAAGTACTGGGATTACAGGTGGGCACCACCATGCCCAGCTCCAACTCCTTCCTGAAAATCCAGTGGGAGAGCTTTTCTTCTGACAGCTTCTCTTGTCCATCCAAGCCAGATTGACCCCACCTCCATTTTGCTGTCCCTGTGCATGGTACACACCCCTATAATGGTACATGTTGTACTCTATTAATTATTGAGGACAGGGACCAGAAATTGAGGAAGTTGACTGACAGCCATCTATTTCTATATATTTAGTTCCTTGCCCAGGGTCTGGGACATAGCAGGTTCTCAATACATGGAAGGAAGAAAGGAAGGAAGGGAGGGAGGTAAGGAGGAAGGGATGGAAGGGAGGGAGGGAGGGAGGGAGGGAGAGGGAGGGGAAGCAACTCCTGTTTGGAGAATTCATCATCAGAAAAGTTAGCATGGGAAAGGTAAAAGAAGGGACCAGGGCGAAGCAGATGGAGAGTGGCATCAGGAGATGAGTGTTGACCGAACTTTTCCCCACGAGTCCCAGGAGACCATTCTCATCTCCACCTATTGGAAGGTTAGTAAGTGTCTGAGCCTCAGGATCTCAGTGAATGGAGAGGTGCTGTATGACACTAAGTCCCACACACAATGGTCCCCAGCCTTCCCTGATGTCCATACCTCCCGCTTCTTAGAGGACACCACGAGCTCTAGAAAGGACAGCTCCTCTCCCCAGGAATCGATCTCCGTGAGGTCGTAGAGGGTGGACGTCAGTGGCCCGTACGTCCACTGGATGTGCTTCCGCTTCTGCATCAGGTGCTGGAACATCTGAGAGAGTGTGGGGGGATCAGAGGCCAGCATGGGAGAAGCAGGTCTGGGAGAACAGAGGCTGTGGGCCAGGCCAGCTGCGCACTCCCTGGACCAACAGATAGTGGGGCATCAGTAGCCTTCTGCTTACATTAATCTTTATACCTTCATCTTTCTTTCCCACAAACCCCGTAAAGCTCTGAAAGAGGAAAGCAGGTGATGGGAGCAGGACTTGGGGTTACCATGGCAGATCTGCTAAGGTAAGAAAGTTTCAAATTCTCCTGATGGGGGAACCCAAGGCTGAAGATTTTAGTTATGGGGTAGGAGGTAACGGACCATCTTTTTTGGGGAGTTTGAAGGGAAGGGTCATTAGAGAGATGGGGTAGGGCCCTGCAGCCCTCACCACAGTGTTGCCCTCCACTCCGGCCAGCTTGAAGGGGGTGAGGCCCTGGTGATTGGGCACAAGCTCCAGCGGCTGCAGGTGGTCCCCTCCGTCATAGGACAGCAGCAGGTTGTACATCTGGCAGGCAAAGGTTTTGTTGGGCTGCAGGATGAGGATGTGCAGCACTGTGTTTCCTGGGGAGGACACGGGTGTCATGTGGCCACGGGACTAATGTCCCTGAGGGTCTCCTTCCCACCCTGGGGTCAGCCTGTCCCAGCTCCTCCCTCACACCCCTGCTGCACCCCATGCACCCCAGTGCCTCCTCCTCGTCCCATCTCTCACCCAGGGAGTCCTGGGCCCGGATGTCAGCTCCGTGCTCGATGAGCAGCCGCACGATCTCCTCGCTGCCCACACAGGCAGCAAAGGACAAAGGGTGCTCCCCTGGGAACACAGGGAGGCATGACAGGAGAGGGCAGGATCCCAGGATGAGAGGGGAAGTCTCTCCCAGAGGACTGCCTCCTCCCGCACCTCAGCTTGGGGCTTGGGGACACTTGTCCAGCAGAACCAGAGGAAAGAACAGGGAAGAGGGTCGTGGGAACTGGCCTTGGCTTAAGACCTAAAGGGCTGTCCCCAGCTTCCCAATGATGGCGCTCAGGGCAAGGCCCTCTGGACCCACCTCCCCGTGCCCTGCCCAGCTCTGCACCTCCCCTTCCCCCAGCCGGGCCCGGCTCTCACCATAGTAGATGAGGTTGTGGTGGCTGTGTTGGAAGGCGGTGCCTGTAGCTCTGGCGGAGACGCTGGCCCCACGGGCGAGCAGGGCGCGCACCAGGTTCACGTTCTGGTTCATGACAGCGATGTGCAGTGCAGTCTGACCTGGCCCAGAGACAGCCGTCAGTCACTAGTTTGTCTCTTTCCCAATTGTCCCAGGGACACAGCATGCCCCAGAACGCCTTGCAGGACTTCTCCGAGGTCACATAGCCCTCGACCTGGGCTCCTCAGAGTAGAGGAGCTGGGAACTGAGAGCGACTAGTCCCCAAGCTGCCCAGCTTACTGTCCCCACCCCTCAGCTACTGGGAGCACATAAGGGAGGGGCTTACTACAGATATAATCCCTCTAATGTTGCTAGGAGAGAAAGAGGTAGAGATGTATCCTCAAGGGCTATGAGAGGGTTAAGGGCATGGTGGCACACGCCTATAATACCAGTGCTTGGGAGGATCACAGGTTTGAGGTTATCCTTAGCAACTTAGTGAGACCCTCAGCAATTTAGCGAGAGCCTGTTTCAAAATAAAAAACAAAAAGGGCTAGGAGTGTGGCTTAGAGGTAGAATGCCCCTGGGTTCTATCCATAGTACAAAAAGAAAGGAAATACAAAATGCCTAAAGGAACACATGGATATAGGAATCTTGAATTTCTCCCAGCTCCTGGGAGCCCTTCTTTCTGACCCTCCATTACTCCCCCAAGCCCACCCTTCAGAACCTTGGTTTTAAGAAACGACAGCAGACCATTCCATACCACCTACAGATGTTGTTGCCCCCTCCTCACCTACAAATGGCTCACACACGATGGGCTCCCTGACCAGGTTCGGGGCAGCTTCTGTCAGTACCATGGCAGCCTCCAAGTTGTCATAGAGGGCGGCCACGTGCAGCGCCGTCTCCCCCAGGGCTCCTGGAGAGGAACAAGACAGCAATGCCAAACGCTTCCCACAGTCCCCCTAGGAAGGGATGCTGGCTCCAGACACACCTCCGAGGCCCCCTTTCAAAATCCCTCTGATCCCTGAGCCAGGGTGTCCTGCTGCCCCATCGCATCCTCACCTCTTTGTCGAAAGTCACAGCTTTGATCCAGCAGAATTCTCTTAAGTGTACACAGGTCATTTTCCTTGGCTGCCTGAAGCAGTGGAGACTCCCAAATCCTGGACAAACAGGATAGAAGCCCTCACAGAGAGGCCATGGGCAGAGCGGACTGGAGGCATTCTCTAAGACAGACACGACTCCCACAAAGTGCGCAGTAACAAATTAGCTTTGTCACTCTCAAGTGTGCTGCGGGAGAGGAGGGACTGAGGGGAGACTTGGGCAAGGGCTGGTCTCCATGCTTCCCTGGCTTCTCATGTAATTCCTGACACGTGAATCCCCCTATGCATGGCAGGCCTTGTGGCCTTTGGGGGGTGAGTTAATGGAAGGACTCAGTTCCTGAGGGAGGAGGGCCTGAGGTCTGTAATGGGTGTCAGGGTGTCCATGCAAAGAGGTCCTCGGGCCTGGCCAACTTCATCTAAGCTGAGTAAATGTTTTTGGAAACTGGAGCAGGTGGAGCAGGAGGTATTTCCATTGGGTTCTCCAGGCTCCCGGGCCTACTGAGCCTGCTGTTTGTAGTCAAGAGGGGGGAATTTGGAAACCAGAATGGCGGAGGCGGACTGGACCAGCTGTTAGACCTTAGGAAAATCTGTGGAAATCGTGAGCTTCTGAAGTTCTGGCTACTCCTTTGGGCTGTTTAGATACTCATCCCTGCTCGGGTGCGGAGTCTGAGGTGGGCTCTGGGGTGTGTGCTCCTCCTGTACTTTACCCTTAGATGTGAGAAGCTGTAAACACATTGTTTACGACAGTATGGTGAGCACCAGGCTGCTCTGCACAGGAAGGGAACTCAATGGGTTAATCTTTGCTCTTGCTTCTGCTTCCCTCTGGATCTGAACCAAACAGAAGATAAAGCTGGAGCCTGTCCTGCTAGACAAGGTAGTGTTGGCTCCAAAGGCAAACAGAGCCTGACAGGTTGAGGGTCATGGGAGAGAACACAGGAGATAGGATGAACGGTTCTTCCAAATCCTATCTTCCAATGGCTCTTAGAGCCAGGAGGAAGAAGTTTTCTGGTTAAAGAGGCAGCTTTTGATCCCAGGTTATGCATCCAGAAGAGACCTGCAGAACGAGGGGTCAGCCCCTGCCTTTTTCTCCCAGGCCCTCAGTCCTAGTGAGCCTTGTAGTCCTGACCCACACAGAGTGGCCAGGGCTGGATTCCAGGGTTTAATCCCTGTACAAAGCCCTTGGTCCTGCCTGTCCCTTGGCCCCACCGCTGCTCTGCTCAGAAAGACAGAAGACCACCCTTGTCCCACCCTAATGCAGGGGGGAGGTCAAAGTTTCCACTGTGAAGCCTAGTGGGATCCTGGTGAGTGAGCGGAGCACCTTACCAGTAGGAGGGCTCAGTGCAAAATGCAAATGCAGGACCCCCTGTTCGTAAGTATTAAGAATTTCAAGACAGAGACAGCAGGAAACTGAACCAAGCACGCCTCTTGGGATCCATGGCAGGGGAGAGGTGGCTGCATCAGACATGGCTCTCTGCTCACCCAGTCCCCAGCTCTTAAGTGGAAGGCAAGCCCCCAAACACTCTGAGGCAGAGACTGACCTACAGGATGGGTCCTTGTCCCCTGCCTGGGCTGCTCTGGCTGGATCTAGACCTCAGGGCTAAGCCATGGAATGCTCTCCACTAGGTGGACCAACCCCACCTGAGGTAAGGCCCCAGGAGCAGCACAAGCCCCACTGACTCCCCATGTCCTCAGCACCTGGTGCATTCAATAAAAGGCAGAAGCAAACGCAGGGTTCTTCAGTGTCATCCTGGTTGCTCTCCTCAGCTGGTCACATCCAGGCATTACACCAAACAAATCTTTCTTCCTCCTTTCTCAGGCAACCAACTTTCACTCATACTGATGGTAACTCCTTGCTCTTCCACCAAGTCTTCTAAACAAAAGGCACTTCGAAACCTGTGGGCTCCGATCCCTTCCCCAGAAACCTGCTCCTGCCTGCCCTCCCCAACCCCGGGCCTGGCTTTCTCTCTGGGTCCCTCTTGGTCCACCTTCCATGAGGCAGACAGGTTTCAGCCTGGACCGACATTCTGCCCCTGCCTTTATAGCTACACTCAAGGTCTCCCTGAGGGCCCAGCGCCACACCCTCCACCACCACTAAGAGGGGCCAGCTAGGGTGTTATAGAGGGTGGGCTGGAAAGGAGGAGTATACCCAAGAGTCCGGCCCTGAATTCTAGGGTGTTCCATCAGGAAAGCAGCCCCCAGGGTCAGAATGTTTGAGAGTCAGTGCATCGCGGGCACTGGCACCTTGGAAGCCTACCTCTTCTGTTGCCGCATGTAGATTTGGTCCAGGTGCTGGTCCCAGTCTTGCTCTCCAACCAGCCAGGAAGTCAGAAGCTTCTGGAGTTGGATCCAAGGCCCTTTTGCCCCCATGTCTTCTCGCAGGCCCTGGCAGAGTGTGGAAAGTTGGCAAAAGGAACAGCTCGGGATGGCAGCAGCCGAGGAGTGGGCAGGGTCTGCTTGGGGTCAGAACCTTGGTGAGTATATGTCCCGTGTGAGTGTGTGGTTGTGGGTGTGAGTGTGTGCACGTGTTCCGAGGGACTGGCCATCCTGCCCTGGGAGAGGCGCTTTCCCTAGAAGGGGAGGAGTTCTTTCCAGAGCTGAGCCTGGGGGCACGGAGCTGGAGCCGCCTGGGAGCTGGGAGGGAGAAGGGGAGGGAACTTCTTGGTTCCTGGCAGTGGGCTGTAGGGGCTGAGACAAGAAGAGGCTGAAGAATTTGGAGAGGGAACAAGGACAGACCCTGGAAGGTGGGTCCCCCTACCAAGGTATGCAGGAGACAGGGGAGTAGGAAGTAAAGGCCTCCATCTCAGCAATCTGGCAGATCCTGGTTTAAATCCTGCCCCTTATCATGTACAAAGTGAGCCTCAATCTTCTAACATCCAAAGTAGGGGTAACAAACTATAACATGGGATTGTATGTAAAGCACCACATGTCACAAGAACTCTCCAAATGTTGATTTTCTTCCCATAGATGGGCTCTGAAGATTCCAGGGATGGCTTTGCTGAGACACACCCAGTTGAGCTTAGTCTTTCAGTCATCTGGGTTCTCAACCCTGCACCCCTTGATGGGACCTACTCAAAGGAGGTGGCGCACACCTGTAATCTCAATACTTGGGAGGCTGAGACAGGAGGATCACAGGTTTGAGGTCAGCCTCATCAACTTAGCAAGATCCTCAGCAACTTAGTGAGACCCTGTTTCAACATAAAAAGGACTGAGAGTGTAGCTAAGAGGTAGAATGCCCCTGGGTTCGATCCCCAGTACTGAAAACAAAACAAAAAAACTAAACAACAACAAAACCAAAAAACAACACAGCGGAGCATTTCTGACTCTGCCCCATCCGGGCTGCCCCTCTCTGTGAGGACTCCTCCTCCTCTGCCAGTGTCTGAGCCCAGGCTGAGCCCAACTCTCAGGTATCTAGGAATAAACATCACAGGAAGCCACCAGGGGCCCCTTTGATTCCAGGACAGTGAACAACAGGAACCTAGCAGAAATGAAGGACAAAGAAATCGTGGGACTCTTTCCAGGAATGAGACAGCAGGAGGAATGATAAGACAGTGTTATTTTATTGTTTGATAGCTTGTATTTATTGTCCTGAAAGAGGCATATCAGTGTTGTTGAATCGTAGTCATCCAATGGACCTGTGAGGTCGATGGGAAGGGAGCAAGAGTTCTCTCTTTTCTCAATGAAAGGCAGCACAGAGAGGAAGCGTGGTGGCCCAGACCCCCGGGACAGGGGCTTCGAAAACTGGACCTGGCTTTGAAGTTGGGATCTCAGCTTCCCGTGAGTCACTCTCCAGAGCTTGTTGTTTCTTGGGAACCTTCTGGCCATAAAGATATGAGCGACTTGGTTGAGGACATGCTCAGGAACCTCCCCTTGGGGGTCTTTGGGAGCCAGTGACTGTCCCCTTCTTTTGCTGTAAGAAAGAGAGCTCTGCTAGCTGGTCCTGGTGGAACATGCC
>PVJS01014188.1:30201-40883 GCA_004027185.1 Glis glis
ACAAAAAAAAAAAAAAAAAAGAAAGAAAAAAAGAGAGTTCTGCTTCAGAGATTGAGGGATGGACAAAATAACCTTTGGAGAAGGACAGGAATTGGAAAGAAAGTAAATAAGGAAAGGAAGAGGAGGTGCCTGAGACACGAGGAATCAGGTTCTCACTCGGGGAGTTGGGAGGGGTCACCTTGTGGGCCTTTTTCTGCCTCACTGGGAGTTGGGGCGGTGTGGGTGGTAATGGCTTCTGAAGCCTGGGACCTCCAGTCTAAGGAGATGGAGAGACCGATAAGGTTGAGGTGGGGGTTGTAGATGCGCTGATAAGCGGGGGTCAGGCCAGAAAAAGAGCACTTGCCAAGGAAACGCTCAACCCATAAAGCTAATCCTCCAGGGGGTGGGGGCAGGGAGGGGCTGGCAGCTGAGGAGGCTGGCCCGGTCACAGCCGCACAAAGCAGGTGTGCAGGGACCGGCCACCAAGTGCAGTGGCCGTGGGTCCAGGAAGGAGGAAGGGGGGGCAGCGTTCAAGTCCCCATCCCTGCGTCTTCAGTCTCTGCCCTGCCTTTCTCTGCCTGCCTTGTCCTCTTTGACGGGAGGTTTGTGGACAAGTAGCCAGGGTGGGGACCATGTTGTTCAACCATCCCAGCAGAAAGACCAGAGATTCAACACTACCTTCTCTTCTCCTCTTTCTTAAGTCTCCTTCATCTTGGCAAGTCTCCTTTGCCATTCTATAATGCCTTTCATCTTTTCTCTTGCTACTCAATCGTCCCTCAGCTTCCCGGGACAAGCACACCTACAGTTCAGATAGCTTCCCTAGTGGCGATGTCTCAAAGTCTAGGACAGCAGTGATGCCTCTCAGGTGCCCAGAAGAAGAACCAGGCTGGAAAACCTCATTATAGTGTCTGAGCCCAGGGCTCCTTCACAACGAACCATATGACCTCTTAGTCTGACGTGGTAAGGAGGAGGAGAGGACATATCTAGATTTTAAGTTTTAGGAAATTCACTGTCCCCCACCTGCCCACAGGCATCTAGGAAAAGGATTAAAATATTACATTTTAAAACTTCAATAGTGAGTGTCATTGGATGGTAGAATTATTAGTCATTTTTTGTTCTCTATATTTTGTACTTTGGTTGTAAGAAAAAGAAAGTTTTTGAATTTTTTTATTGGTGTATTGTAATTGTACAGAATGGTGAGATTCCAAGTGATCCATTCATAAGTTTTTAAGGGATCACTGATTTCCTGCAAGGATTTGCCTCTTTCGACACTAAGAATCAGGCAGATGGAAGTAATGGTGGTCAGTATAACCTGGTTCTTTCCACTCCGGTCTGTCCCTCCTGCAGCTGACTTCCCCATTCATAGCTACAGAGCCAGAGATGGCGTCTTTTTGTGCCAGGGACTCCAGAGGCCCCTCCCCCAAAATAGCCAGGAGGAGATTAGTGATTTTATTTTTTCCATTCAAGCATGGTTCTCTGGATCCAAAGTTCAATGGGTGCAGAGTAGGGGTGAACAGGGTCACCAGCTATCTGAATCTTTCCTCCCTCATCACCAGGTGCCCTTCTGCACCACTCCAGAGTCTCACCACTGGGCTTGAATCACCAGGAAGTACGTACGAGGCGATATCTGCTGCATGTGGGACAGCCTCCTACTGACGCATCTGCTGGTGTGGGTAACCTCCACGTCACAGAATCTCGTCCTGCTTTTCAATTTCTTCAAGTCTTTCTTGCAGAAGGGGATACATGTTTCTGCATATGCTCTTGCACCTGCGTTTCCATGTGTCATTCAGGCATAGCATGTGTGGACAGCAGGAGTGGTCAAGATGTTATGATAGCTCTGCCCCCTGTCTTTCATGGCTTGTGTCTCTGTTTCTGGTTTTCCAGGAAAGACCTGCGTCCTGTTTCCCTAACCCATAACCCTCTAACCATCTCTACCAGGAAGCCAATAGGTCCATGTTCACCAGGTTCATGGGCAGGATGGCCACTGAGATGCCGAAGCAGGTGTCCTCAACTGAGGAGGTTAGACATCTCATGCGCCAATCATTTCCTAAAAGCCCACTTCTGAACATTGCTGCATTGGGGTCAAGCCTTCAACAACACATGAGCTTTGGGGGTACACATCCAAACCATAACACCCTGTTTCAAATTTTAAAAAATAGGGGGACACTGAGTTGTAGCTCAGTGCTAGAGTACTTGCCTAGCATGCCTGAGGTCCTGGACTTTATTCTTAGTACACACACACACACACACACACACACACACACACACACAGAGAGAGAGAGAGAGAGAGAGAGAGAGTACATTAGGTGCATTAGTCTGGAGGTACAAGAGTGTGAAGGGAAAAAGGGAGGGGAAGATGAGGAGCAAAGAGTTTCTGCTTGGGAACCCGACCTCCCGCTCTGTCTCTACCGCTGTGCACATTCTGTGCATGAATCTCTGTGTCTGTGCCTGTATCTCTTTCTTTCTCTATTACTCTCTAATGCACACACACATAGAGCATGTGCTCTTGGATACCCTCCCCCTGTCTCCCACCCCGTCCTCAGTTTTTGTTTATATTTTGTGATATTGGGGATTGAGCTCAGGGGAATTCTATCTCCAAGTTACACCCCCAGCCCTTTTTATTTTTTGTTTTGAAACGGGGTCTTGCTAAGTTGTTGAGATTCTTGCTACATTGTTAAGGCTGTCCTCAAACCTTCGATCTTCCTGTCTCAGTCTCCAAAGTAATAGGATTACAGGCGTGTACCACCATGCCTGGCTCCATCTTCAGTTTCTGACAGAGATGAGTTTCATGTTGAGCATCAGGCACATGCCTAGGATTGAGGATCCTTGACATCTGGTCTGGGCCTCATCTATGCATGGAATAGTGAGAAGAAGTCACCTTTAGACTCAGAAGAGCTCATTGAGAGCCCTGCTCTGCCCGTTGGTAACTGTGTGATCTTGCATGGGAGTGTCATTCCTTGTGAATCTCAGTTTTTTCATCTATAGAATGGGTATGAGAATATTATTACTTTGGGGTACCAGTGGTTATATGGATTCAATGATGTAGTGGATGCGAAAGTCCTTTGCAAGCTCTTAAGTCTCTTTTGTTGCCATCTATAAGATGACCCACTATAGCTCTTCTAGAAGCTTCTGCCAACCCCTGCTGGCTACTCTCTACTCTCCTGCCTGGCAATGGAATGTTCTAGTGAGCTGGAATGAGGATTAGACTCATGGCTGTGATGTCACAGAGCACATGAAGTCAGAGGTCCTGTGGAAGAGAAGGGCAGAAAACAGCACTGAGAAGGGGGAAAGGCTGGGACAGGGATGGGGAGGGGGTTGGGGGAAGGCTGCTTGGTGCTGGGGAGCAGGAGGGACCAGAGGCAGCAGGTGGGCAGGCGCATGACTCCCCTGGGCTCCCAGCTCTTCAGGGCAGTATTCCTGGCAGCCATCCTGTTGCTGCTGCGGGCGAAGGGGGTAAGATCCCAGAAGGGCAGCCCTGGCCCTGATGAAAGACACCAGAAAGAGAAAACGCCCTCCCCAGGTAGGTGGAAAAGAAGGAGACCATGTCTGTTGGTCAGAGTCAGGCCTGCTGGAAGTCAGGCCCCAGGGAGCTGATTAGGTGAGGGTGAATCTAAGATGGGAGATAGCTCCGGCCCCTGTTATCATAGTGTGAAATAATAGTGTTGTATAGAAAGGTCTGGAGCGGGGTTCACCATGAGCCATTTGCAATTGCATGGGGCTTCCACATGGGTGAGCATGAGTATGTTTGTCCAGGAAAAGAATCTTTGGTTTTCTTCCTACTGGAAGGTGTCCCTCACTTCCCACTAGTGTACGGCTTTGGAGGAGGGAGCTAGCATTAGAAGGAGGGGGACTGTGTGTGTTTGAGTTGGGGCCCTGGTTGAACCCAGATCAGAAACGACCTCTAGGTGGAGCACCACCTCTCTGGTCAAGGCCAAGGATATGGTGTGATTGGGTCAAACAGCCCCTGCCCCCGCTTCTCCCTCATCCCCTGACTTCCTCCTCATTCTAATTCAGGCCAGGGTTAGGGTGGGGGCAGTGAGGGTCAAGGCTGCCCATCCCTGCCCCTCTTCCCTGTTGCAGACCAGGACCCACAGCAGTACGAAGAGCGTTTTGTGGCCTCCTCGGTGGGGGAGCAGTGGCAGGAGATGGACATGGCTCAGCAAGAGGAGGACATGACCTCTGAGACGGCAGCCTTTGGAGAACACCTCTTTGATCTAGCCTTCTGCATTAACCTGGCCAGCATTGTGTTTTTTTTATGAGGGACGTTGAGGCCGAGGTGGTGGCCTGGTTTCTGGATGAAGACCTGGATGTCTACCTCCGCTTCATGATTGCTTACTGACCTCCTGTCCCCGATGGGTTCCAGGTCACTACTCCCAAAAAGGACTCACACACCACTCTCTGCCCCTTACCTGCGGCACCTAGCTTCAGGACAGCATCAGAGATGTCATCGTCACTTCCTGATTGCCCCCCTCCCCAAGCCCAGAGCTTCATTTCCCAGAGCCAGAGACACCAGACCCACACCCTTCTCTCTCCTACACCTCTCCTGGTTTTCTGCAAAACCACAGATTAGAGGGAGGAGTGACAATAAAACAGCAATAAAATCCTGAAAACAATTGGGAGCAGCTTTCCGAGACTTAACGTGTGCCCTGGGATCTCTTAACTGGTCTGCTTAATTGCCTGGCCTTTGGCCCACTGACTGACCTTCAGACCCACCAGCTCACCACAATCATTGGTTCTATTCTATTATCCTAGGCATTTTTCCCTCTTATCTTTTCTTGCTTCTAGGAACCAAACATAACAGGAAAGAGTCATTAAGACACAGGCAGAAGCCAAGAGCCACCTTTTATTTGGGGAATGGAAGAAGTAAAGGAGATGCTGCCCCGACTCCCTGGATGAGGCCAGTGGGTTGCTGAGACATCTGCACGGCAGAGTCTTTGGTAGCCAAATTACCAGAGACGGCAGCGCCTGGAGGGGTTCATGAGGGTTCCACGAGGACAGTGGAACTGCCTGGCAAAGGCTGGAGTGCTGCTGAGGGATCCATGAACTCGAAGGCTGGGAGGGCTGGGAGTGTCCTGAGAGTCCTGGGTGCTGGGCTCCTTACACATCGCCTGAGGAAGAAGAAGGGTAAGGAGCAAGTTCTTAAAGGACAAGGTTGGGACTAAGGGGTCACCAAAGAGACAAGACAAAGAAGGGAGCAGGAAGTGAATGCTTAAGGGCCATGCAAAGTATTTGCCATTTGGAAGTCATTTAATCCAGAACTAGGAGTGCAGGGCAGAGCCTCGGCTGTGTAATAATACCATTTATAAGGGAACAGGAGGCAGAAGGTAATGGAGGAGCTCTGCAAGAAAGTCTTCAATTGTATGGAGGAACTGGGGACCATGTCTAAATTCAGACCACCCCTTGGGGGTGGGGTCTCTGACAAGGGATGTTGCCTATGGTCAGCCCCATTGTATCTCATTTTTAAGGGGTCTGTATTCTGGAGCACAGGAGAGGAGAAAAGTTGGACTCATCTCATGGAGGGACCTGGGAGTAGAGGTCTTCTTTTTTAGGGGGTTGCTGAATTTGGTTGAAGAATTTGGAGGGTGATTCCACAGGGACAAATGAGAAAGGATAACAGTGGGGATGCACGAGGCAGTGGTCAGAGGTTTCGGGGAAGGCGCATCACAGAGGAACGTTCCTTTGAGCATCAATGACAGGGTCCTTATCTGATATGAAGCCAGCTGTGGAAGGTGGTGGCAGTCGCCTACCTGGGCATAGCTTCTGAAGAAGAGCTGATGGGGGCTGAGGTCCTGGTCGGGCAGGGTGGTCTCCCCACGGTACCGTAATAGCCCCTTGCTGTATGCCTAGACATGGGGATAGCATGGAAAACTGCCTTTATGCTTCACCATGGCCATTTGGAAGTCTGGTACCCTCTACACAGTGCCCCAAATTCATGGGCCTTCTTCCCAAGTTCTGCACTGGGACCATTGGTCCAAGACAAAATAAAGAGTACTAGCCAGAAGACTTATAGATGTCCTAGAAAGGAGGGGAATCTATGGGGCGTGAGGGGGATCCCCAAGTTGCCATCTGTTCAGTGGGTATGTGAAACACAAAAAGCTATGCAATTGTATTTGCATGAGGGATGGCGGAAGGAGAACTTGAGGCCAGGGATTTTAGTCTGCTGGCGACAATAGCTCCTAGCCCTTGGTGTACCTGGAATGCAATGGTCAGCCCCCCCACATCGGCGGCATTCTCTAGGAACGCGTGGGAGCCATTGGAGGAGGTTGTGCTGGGTGATGAGAAGGCGGCATAATGGTGTTCCAGGCATAGGCGGGCCTCCTGCAGGGCTCTGGTGTCACAGTTCGGGCAGCCCCCAGGATGTACTGTTGAAAACAGCAAGTTAATGAACTGCTGAGGGATGGTGGGGATGGTGGGGACATGGGAGGTACCACAGACTGATTTGACTCCCAGAAACATGGAAAGCTTCTGGGATGGTCCTGTCTGGGCTCTGGAGCCCTTGAATAACCTCCCTTCTCCCTCCAGGCCTCCTCTGAGGTCTTCCTGTGGGTTCCCCATGGCCCCACCTCCCGATGGCCCCTGTTACCCACAGAACTGGTAGAAGAGGCGCAACAGCTCGCGGGCCATGATGCTGCCAGTGGCGCCAAAGTTCACGGCTCTAGAGAGACAAGGGCTTGTCTGACCTCCAGAATCCATCAACATTTGGAACCCCAGTTCTCCAGCAGGTCTTATCCATCATAACACCTAACAGTCCCTCTTGGGAAACTCCCTGCCCACCCTCATAGAAGAGCCCATACCTGGGATAGTCAGGGTGGAAGAACGGAGGTTGGAAGAGTCCTGCCGGGAATACCATCACACGGTCCGATAGTGAATAGTGAGCACGGTCCCCCCAGGGAGGCACCTGCCATCTGTGGAGAGAGCACAGAGAAATACAGCTCCATCATTTATCCCTCCTTCCCAACGCATCACAGTCTCTCCCACCTATCATTACTGTTCTGTTGCCCGCCCTGAACCAATGGCTTCATTTCCTTCTAATTACAGACAGGTTATCTCTGGGATTGAGTTATCTGTGTCTTGCCTGCTCTCATACCTGTGCTGGGGGGAAGGCTGCAGGGAGCTCCAGACATTCCTAGCCTGGAGGGACCTAACACAGCTCAGGAAGGACTGCAGGAAGTTGGGTCCCAGTTGAATCTGAAAGGGAAACAGGGAATGACTTGGGCATATAGAAACAACTATAGATGGACACTGACATATGCTGATGGGCACATTTTTAAACCCATAAAGGTATGTTCTGACACACAAGCACCCACGAGTTTGTGAAAACCACCAGCATAACATTGCTACATGTCAGTGCTGGCAGGCTTCTCATGTATCAGCACACAGATAAACAAGGCAAGTCACAGAATACACACATGAGTGTGTGGGAAGGAGGACGCACTGCATAATAGACCCCAAAATTTCCATCTTTCTGCTGGTAAGACCCAGCCAGCAACAGGGCAAGGAAGAGGTGAGTCAGAATCGCCCATGGGAAATGGACTGTTGGGCAAAGACTTAGATGGGTCAGGGTGGTGAAAAGTCAGGGACTAAAGGGAAGCTGGAAAGGGCAGGGACCCACGTCACTGTAGTCTTGTTTGGCCAGCTCTGGCTTCAGGGCCCATTCAGGAGCCCCCATCTTCACCTGCAGCTGTGTGACCTGGGGAGAGAGACAAAGGTGTTAAGAACCTTGCATTCCCTCTGGGCCCCTCAGAGCCTCTGGTGCTGTCACCGGGATGTGTGTGCAGCAGGGTGGCTTCTGTACTTGGTGTGTGCATGTGCGGGTAGCAGTTCTCCCCATCATTGTCTCTTGACCCAGTGCTCTTCTCCACCCACTAAACATTCCCATGCTGCTGTTCACTCCTGGCCTTACCCTGTCCTGGGCCTCTTTCCGGGTCTCCTCACTTATCCAGGGAAGCTTTTGGAGGCGTGCGATGAGGGCATCCTTGATCTCAGTGAATAATTTCACGGCCTGTGGGAGGAGGGTGGGGACAGGGAAACAGGATCAGGATGGGCCTCAGCCCTGGCCCTGACACAGCACCTGACCCTAGGAAGGAGCCTTGGCCCTGAGGGTTGAGTGGGGGGGGTTGTTAGAGAAGGGGGAAGATCTCAGAAAGACAAGGGGTACCATCAACCTCCAGGGAGCATGGATCAGTGGGTCTGGAAAGGCGAAGCCAAGCAGAGAGGGCAGTAGGAACTGTCTACCCCAAGGCCAGCCAGGTCCCTTGCCATAGGAGATCTCAACCACATGGCTTCTTACTCTTGGAGCCAAGCAAATTGCTCCGAAAGCAGAGGGAGAAGAGGGCCGTCATCCCCTCCTCTGCTCTCAGGACTCCTGTCCTCACTGCCTGCACTCAGTCCTGACTCTGCTGTTTGGTAGCTGAGTGGCCTTGAGCAAGTCACTTAACCTCTCTATGCCTCTCTCCTATAGAATTAGACTGATAACAGGAACTAAATAAAGTAGTTTGTGTAAAGTGCTGATAGGAGGCTCGTGGCGGGCCCCAACAAAGTGTTTAGTAGTCATTTATTCGCACTCCCTGAAATTACTTTATCCCATGTTCCTGCCATATCATGTATTGCTCAAAAATCTTAGATAAAGAAGGAGGAGGCTTAAAGGCCATGGAGTTCAGTTTTCTCATTTTGGACTCATCGGGTGACGTGTTCAAATTAGCTGTGGGTACTCTGTCCCGTTGCTGTACTCTGCTCGCTCAGTGGATGGAGAGATCTCTGAGTTCTCTCCTCTTGGCGGACTGTCCCTCCTGCCTTATTCCCAACCATGCATTACCATTGAGAAGGGCGCAGTCCTGAGAACCAGGGCAGGTGTGCAGGGAGGGAAGGGTGGAGGGACACAGGCAGGGGAAAGCCCTCACATACAGCACTTTGGGTACTCGGGTCAAAGGCATCACGGACAAACATGGCCGCCAGGGTAGGCTGGAAGAAGGCTCCTGTCTTCTCCACGCACATCATCCATCGCGGGTGGGCTGGCTGCAGGGATGAAGCTAGAATGAGTGGCTCCTGTTAAAGGCTCTTTCCTCTTTGTTTTCCCAGGACAGACTTCTCTAGACCTTCACCCCAGAAGGAGCTGTCTTTACTAAACTTCCTGACTTATTTCCCTTTATTATTTCCTCTGGTGATACACACTGCTGCTCAGCACAAAGGGTCCTCCTCCAGGACTAGTCCTATGAACCTGACTGAGCAAATTGCCCCATGTTTATTGCCTATTGATTTGAGATCAGGTCCCCTGGAAAGCATCCCCATGGAGGACTAAAAGACTCATGGGAAAGGGAGAACAAGAAGCCAAACCTTTTTAGTAGATTGTCACCTAACCTGGCACCCATCCACCACACATGGCCCTGGGGTCCCAGCAATGGCTCCACCCTCCCATCTTCTTTGCTCAAAATGGAATAATGGTAATAATTCGCTTTCTCTACCATCACCCATGCCCACTCTCCAAGTGTGTACATCATATTGTGAGACCTTAATAGAGAAGAAAATCATAAGTAAAAGTGGGCTTTAGATTCCATACAGTTTGCTAGGAGAAGAGGATAGATGTGGTGTGTGTGTGTGTGTGTGTGTGTGTGTGTGTGTGTGCGTATATATATATATATATATATATATATATATATATATATTATAATTCAAGGAACCTGGGAAACTCAGTCAAACCAAGGAAATAAAATAGGATGAGAAATGAAAGGCTTTCACTTCAGAGATGCAGCAGCATTACACAGCAGCTCATAAGAACCATTGACATGTTTTTCTAACAGGAGGACCCTGTTAGGGGGAAAGAAAAAACAAAAACACAAAACAAAGGAGAGATGGAGAGATGCTGGGGGAGACTTTGGCAGTGGGCTTGGATGACTGAAAAGTTGACCGAGGGGTAAGCCCAGAGATGACATAGGATGGATGGAGAAGTTTAATTAAGCAGCCAGGGGAAAGGGTTCAGGCAGCTGGCATAGGGGAGCTAAGCTGGTATGATAATTTGGGCTAGATGAGATGAACCATACATTTTTATTCCTGTGAATTATTTCCCTCCCAAAGCTCTGCTCACAGGGAAGGTGGGAAAAGCTACCACTAATGTTCTCCACACAAGCTGGGCTGATCCTAAGACTGGAGATGGGCCATGGGGAATCACACTAGAGGAAACAAAAAGGCAGGTCATTGCAATAGTGGATGAAGAGGAAACTCCTGGGCTTTCTTTTTGGGGAGCTTATTATTTTGGAGGTTGCTCCAGACCTGGCTGCCTACATTAGCATGTCCTATTCCCCACATTCTAAAGTCTGCTCATGTCTTCTCTTGCGAAAGGAAGGAGCTCAGACGTTCTATGATGTGCTAGTTGGAGCTTGGCAACATAAATGTGAAAACTGAATGGGAATTGAAGGGAAATATGGTCGAAATGCAATGACTGGGTCAAGTGGAAGCTCTGCTGCCCACCTTAGTATCCTTCCTGCTCCAAACAGACTAGGCTCCAGGAATATAGAATCTTGGGCTACCCAGCTGTACTTGATACACCTGGGGCAGTAGCAAGTAGCACCAGTGGTGGTGGTAGGTGGATGGGGTAGTGTGGATCTACCTTCCTTTTTCATACTTCCTGGTTGTGTGTGTGTGTGTGTGTGTGTGTGTGTGTGTGTGTGTGAGAGAGAGAGAGAGAGAGAGAGAGAGAGAGAGAGAGA
>PVJS01014189.1:0-40790 GCA_004027185.1 Glis glis
CCCCAGCCCTATTTTTTATACTTTATTTTGAAACCGGGTCTCACGAAGTTGCGGAGGGCCTCACTAAGGTGAGAGAGAGAGAGACAGACAGACAGGGAGAGAGAGAGCGAGAGAGCTGAGGCTGGCCGCGAACCCGGATCCTCCGGTCTCCGCCTCCCAAAGTACTGGGATTACAAGCGTGCGCCACCACGCCCGGCTTTATTTATTTATTTTAGAGTGTGTGTGTGTGTGTGTGTTTGTGGTACTAGGGATTGAACCAGGGGCATTCTACCTCTGAGTTACACTCCAGCCCATTATATTGTATTGTATTATATTGTATTTTTGTTTGTTTTGAAACAGGGTTTTGCTAGATTGCTGAGTCTTACTAAGTTATTTAGGCTGGCGTCAAATGTGATCTTCCTGTCTCAGTCGCCCAGGTACTGGGATTGCAGGCATGTGTCACCACGCCTGGTTTACTTATCTGTTTTTAATGATGAATATTTTTTTTTGTGTGGTACCGGGGATTGAACCCAGGGGCATTCTACCTCCCACCTACACCCCGGGCCCTATTTTTTTATACTTTATTTTGAAACTGGGTCTCATGAAGTTGCAGAGGGCCTCACTAAGTAGCTAAGGCTGGCTGCGAACGTGGATCCTCCGGTCTCCACCTCCCAAGTACTGGGATTACAAGCGTGCGCCACCACACCGGCCAATGATGAATATTATTATTTTACAATGCTGGTGATCAAACTCAGGACCTTGTGCATGCTAGGCAAGTGCTCTACCTCTTGGGGGAAAAAAGAATAAACACAGTTGAAGATCATTAAAATCCATAGTAAGTTTCTTATAGGCAGACAACAGCCTACTGGTATTTTCCTGTGGCACCTGGCAAGCCCCTGGCCGGCCCCTGCCCCTGCCGTTCAGCTTTCTATGGTGTTGACTTGCCTGGTCAGCTCACTATGGCTGTGATTTATCAGATGTGAATTCCTCTCTCCTTTGTTCTCAGACTTTGTTGAGATTTCAGGCACAAAAATAACTTATCTGAGGCCCCTGCTCAAGAAAGTGAAGAAGACAGTTAAATAAATAAATAGGTGAGATACCAAGTGGTAAGGTTAGGCCTGGAATATTGTGGAGGGTTTAGGAATACCCAGCTCATGTTTGAGTTAAACAGAAACATTAAAACAGATACAATATTTTTATAAATACTCAGCAAGGAATTACCTCAGCAAACATAGGTGGATAAAGACCTCCTATCCTCAGGAGGCTTTCTTACAAGGAGCAGATGATTATGTTTATATTCTTTCTTTGTCTCTCTTTCTTTGTGAACTAACACCATGTTTCCAATCTTCAGATTAGCTTCTATGGGATTTATTGCTGCAAATTTGTCAAAAGAATTTATGGATAAGATGTTTTCAAGAGTTTAATTGGAAATAGCATCCTTTCTGCTTTCATTATATAGAATGTGGGGACATTATTCAGAAGTCTTTCAAGGAAAAATATTTCTAAATCAAATTACTTTTAATGTGGTATGTTTTTTCACATGAACAAATATCTCAATTGAAATGTATAAAACCAATTAGGTTCCTATTTATCTCTGCTTTGCAACTGGGTACTGAGTTCTCTTCTCAGCAGGAGGCTGAGCACAGTGGTGCATGTGACGGGAACTGTTGAATGTGCAGTAGAAGGCTGAGAACGTCAGCCCCATGTCCCATCCTAAGTATCTCACATATGGTCCCTGGTCAGTGAGCTCTATTATGCCTAAAACAGTTGTGCTTCATCAAAAGTGATTTCTTTTCCCCTTCCTTCCTCCCTCCCTCCCTCCGTTCCTTCCTTCCTTCCTTCCTTCCTTCCTTCCTTCCTTCCTTCTTCCTTTCCTCCCTTCCTCCCTTCCTCTATTTCTTGTACCCAGGAAGAATCTACTTCCGAGCTATATCCCTTGTAGCAGAGTCTCTAAATTGCCAAGGCTGGCCTCCAATCCATGGTCTTCCTGTCTCAGCCTCCCAAGTGCTGGCATGTGCCACAGGGCCTGGCTCATCAGCGGTGCTTTCAAAGAATGTGTTGTGTTCTTTTACTTGCTTTAATAATTTAGCATCTCTGAGCAAAAAGAGCTGTAGGAAAGAGTCATTAAGTCTATGCCTGGATGCAGAGTGGCTTCCTTTCAAATGCAGCCCTTCCCAACTGTGGGACTGTTTGTGCATTGTCTGCCTTTTCTGCAATGGTGCATGTCCTCCTCTGTAAAATGTTTGTTGTAATAGTACCCACTGATGGAGTACAAAAGGAAGTGGGTGAAATGTGGTCCTGACTAAGAGACCACATTTAAGTGTGGAATTATGCTGTCCAATACCCTACAGACTTTTGGCAAATTCTGTGAGCTCTCTCTGCTGGCCCAATAGCTATAAAGTGATGATAACAGTGCATGTGTGAAAGTGTTGTGACAGATTAATGAGTTAATGCAAGCAAAGAGCTCATTACAGTTCCTATTCTATCATAGTCATTGGGTAGTTTTTTAAAGAATTTTATTGGTACAAGATGACTATGCATCTCAATGAAATTCAAAGTGATACCTTCATATATGCACATAACATCTCTTGGTGTGGTTCCCTCCTCACCCCGTCACATAACCCCTCTCCTCTCTTGCCATACCTGCTAATAAGATTGTTAGTGATACTTTCATATATGGACACAACATTATTTGCTCTATTTTCCTTCCTAAAGCCTCCTTTTCCCCTCCATCCTTCCCGATACACTTCTCCTATTCTACTGGTCTCTCTCTTCATTTAGTCCTTTGGTTTCCTATTTTCTCTCTTGCTTCCACATATGAGAGAAAACATACTGCCCTTGACTTTCTGAGACTCACTGATTTCACTTAGCATAACATTCTCTAATTCCATCCATTTTCCTGCAAATGACATAATTTTTCTTCTTTGTGGCTGAGTAAAATTCACACATGCTGTGTGTATATACTACATTTTCTATATCCATTTATCTGTTGACAGACACCTAGATTGGTTCCATAATTTGGATATTGTGAATTGTGCTGCTATAAATGGTATGGATGTACTACTATGGTTTTCTTTCTTTAATTATTTTAGAAAAGCAATGAGGAGTAGAATAGTTGGGTCATGTGGTGGTTCCAAAGATAAATATTTTTTAAGTACAAAGTTCATGCTAGCCTATGACATTTATTATATCTCTTGATTTATTTGTATGCTCCATACACTTTGTGTGATCTTCCTTTAATTTTATTTTCAAATGACTTTGTAAAGTATTACTTTTTAAATTTCTATTCTTCTTGGTGCAATGTAATTATACATCATAGTGAGATTTAGAGTGATAAAAACATACATGTACACATCACTTGGTATATTTCCCTCCGTATATTATTTTTTTTTTTACCAATGTCAAAACTGAGGCTCAAGCTCAGTGAAGTTCAGTTACACAGCATCACACATTTAGTGGGTAGACAGAACTTACTGAGAATCCATTGACATTGAAATGCTGCTGTATTTTAACATTAACAGGAATAATTCCAGAAATACTATTTCAGTAACAGGAGGAATGAAACTCTGATGGGAAACCTTCATATTAAGTTAGACACATCCAATCAAGTACTTCTTTCACTTAAACAGGAAACAGTCAACAAAAACAACATGCCACTGAGCCAGCCCTGGTGGCTTCTAAGACTGGTCTAAGTGGGTGTCACAGAACTCACAAAACCAATGAGCTTCACTGTTCCTCAGCCACAGAGACCAAGACTTGAAGGCTTAAGAGTTTTCACCACATAATTCACTCTCTTTAAGAATCCTGGAGCTGGGAGTGTTGGTGCACGCTTGTAATGCCAGTACCTGGGAGGCTGAGACAGGAGGATACAGGTTCATGGATCCTCAGCTACTTAGTGAGGCCCTCACAACTTAGTGAGATATTGTTTTGAAATAAAAAATTTAAAAAAAAATCCTGGGAGTTTTTAACAATTCTTATTTGCTCTGAAACGCCTACGTGCATATGTGAATAAACATGTTGGGTTTTTGTGTGGTACCATTTGTAAACAAAACCTTATGGCTAAACCATGATGGTTGCACATAGTGAATAATGAATAATAAGTAGAGAAAGGAAGCATCAAAAGGAAAAACAATCTGTGAATTCACACAACCCCAGTTCAATGAAATGGAACAAGTCTCTCTCAGTTTAAGTAAAATAAATCATCAACCAGGCCGGGCGTGGTGGCGCACGCTTGTAATCACAGTACTTTGGGAGGCGGAGACCGGAGGATCCGGGTTCGCGGTCAGCCTCAGCTCTTTCCCTGTCTGTCTGTCTGTCTGTCTGTCTCTCTCTCTCTCTCTCTCTCTCTCTCCTTAGTGAGGCCCTCCGCAACTTTGTGAGGCCCGGTTTCAAAATAAAGGATAAAAAATAGGGCCGGGGATGTAGCGCGGAGGTAGAACGCCCCTGCGTTCAATCCCCGGTACCGCAAAAAAAAAAGAAAAAATAAATAAATCATCAACCACATTTGATATTTATTAAATTGACAAAGTAATAACAAAAGGATAAAAGCTATCACATATTGATTCCACTATGTGGTCCCCTGCTTATGTGCAGGTTCCTTTCCATAATATTCTCAAATAGCCCTTACACCAATCACACAGGACAGATAATGCTTTCATTTTGAAGAGGTCCACATAGAAAATTAGATAAAATAATCAAAAAAGGCCATAGAGCAAGTAATAGAAATAAATAATGACTGCTATTTATTAAGCTTTATTCACATGTCAGATACTGTTTCAAGTGGATTTCAGGTATTTATTCACCATTTATTTATTTAACTGATAGATATGGTTTGCCTACTACGCACCAGACACTCTTCTTTTTTTTTTTTTTTTTTTTTTTGTGGTACCGGGATTGAACCCAGGGGCGTTCTACCTCCGCGCTACGCCCCCGGCCCTATTTTTTATACTTTATTTTGAAACCGGGTCTCACGAAGTTGCGGAGGGTCTCACAAAGGAGAGAGAGAGAGAGAGAGAGAGAGAGAGAGAGATTGAGAGCTGAGGCTGGCCGCGAACCCGGATCCTCCGGTCTCCTCCTCCCAAAGTACTGGGATTACAAGCGTGCGCCACCACGCCCGGCTCACCAGACACTCTTCTAAGCCCTAGCAATACAGCAGGATGCAGACAAGAATGTCCTCTGAGAGCTTATGTTCCAGCGGGGGAGACAGCAAATGCATGAGTCAATATTAGAGTACAATATTAAATATATAAATACTACATAGTATACTACAACAGAAGATGGGAACAGAGAGAGTGGGAAAGGGTGAAATTCAAAGAGGAATGAGGGCAAATCCCTGGGTAAGAGAATCAGGGGATGAAATTCAACATCCAAGATGAAGTACTGTCAGGCTGCACCTGTACAAGTCTAGTTGACACGTGTTGGTCCAATATATGCTGAAATAAGGACAGGCCATGAGTATGGGAGGTGGTGTATAAGGAGTGCCAGACTGCCCTCCTTGGTTTGAATACCATCTATAGAAGAGTGCCTTTCTTTAAACTACTCAACCTTGCTGAACTTCTCTTTGCTGTGAGTTGACGACCAAGCCTGCAGTGGACTTAATGCTTACTCCCCAGTAACAATACATATGCTCATGCATGAATCCTCACCAAAGCCATGGTATTAGGAGGTGGAGTTTTTGGGATTTGTGAGTCCCAATTTCACCAATGAGATTAGTACCATCATAAAAGAAGCCCGAGGAGCCGGGCATGGTGGTCTATGCTTGTAATCCCAGTACTTGAGGGGCTAAGACAGGAGGATTTCAGGTTTGTGGCCAGCTTCAGCAACTTAGTGAGGTCCTCTGCAACTTAGTGAGACCCTGTTTCAAAATAAAAATTAAAATAGGGGAATGCCTCTGGGTTCGAGTCCCAGTAACACACACACACACACACAGACCTGAGGGGACTTCTTGTTCCACTTCATCATGAGAAGACACAAGAAGTAGGCACCTGTGAACCAGAAGGTAGATCTTTCCTAGACACTGAATATGCCTTCATCTTAGACTTCCCCCTCTAGAATTTTGAGAAATAAACTTATGTTCTTTCTGAACTATCCAGTCTGTGTTGTTTTGGTACAGTAGCTGGAAAGGAATAAATCAGTTTCTCATAAACTGCTGGTGGGATAGGATTAGCTAGTCCTATGATCTCACTTCCTACCACTCTCTTTCCCACAGCTCTGCTCTATACATGTTATCCATCCCCATGTTCCCATCCATTTCTGTCCAATTCTCGTTCTGGTACATCCTCTTCAATTTGTATCCACCTGGATATCTCTTACTCCAGATTTCCTTATGGCCCACTCAGTTACCTTTGTCAGGTCTTTGCTCAAATAGTGTCTTCTCAGTGAGACCTTATGAGGACCTTAACTGCAGCAGGTGCCTTGCAAAGTGACACTTAACCCTCTGAAGGTTCTCCTTCACCTCCCTTATCACCTAAGACTGGGTATCAGGGTCCAATCTCAGTCCAATGTAAATAGGAACATCTAGTTTAATATCTAGAAGGAAACAACTCCCAACAGATAAAAAGAAAATATCAGCACCTACATGATAAGACACTCTTAGGAATCTGCAAAAGATGAACAGGAATCTATCAATCTTGAGGGCATTGAAGCAGGAGCAGAAGGCTGGAGTTACACATTTAAATAGGCAAGAGTTTAATGCTGTGAGAGACGTGGCCAGTGGCAGGTATCTCACACCCTAGGGAAGAGAGCCAGAAGCAGGCTCAGTGTGCTGTGGGGATGGGTCTGTGAAGCTCAGGTGTACCAATAGTTAACAGCAAATGCCAGGGAAATGACAGGACTGCAGTGTCAGGGCACTGAAGTAAAGGTCAGAGGCTTAGAGGGGTGGAAGTAGAAGTGTGGAGATCTAGTTCTTATGTGTAACCAGATAAACCACCACTTGTTACTTGACTAGGCTTCCATGGCAGACTGATGGGGTACTTTAGCTAAGATGCAGCTGTGTACGCACTGGTGCCAGCTGTCCCCTGTAGGCAGCACCAAGAGCAGAAGATGCCGCCATTAACATGAGCTCCCTAGTATCAGTGCAGAGAATGTGCAAATAGGATTAATGCAGATGGCGGGATTCTGGAATGCAGAGGGCAGGTGATGGCATTTAACAATGGCAGATGAGATGTAATTACTAAAACCTACGGCAGGGCTAGAATGACAATGAGAATAGTTTGTCGCTTGGGATCTGTGGTGAGGGCTAATAGATCTTGGCATTCAGTGATGGGTCAATACCTGAGTATGAGATGTTTGGCTTGTGTAACAAAAGACAAAAATGAGAAAGAAAGAAATGGGAGAAGGAAGGAAGGAAGGAAGGAAGGAAGGAAGGAAGGAAGGAAGAAGAAAGAAGGAGGGAGGGTGGGAGGGAGGGAGGGAGGGAGGGAGGGAGGAAGGAAAAAAGGAAGGAAGGAAGGAAGGAAGGAAGGAAGGAAGGAAGGAAGGAAGGAAGCTAGTGACCTGCTGTGTAGAAACCCCTGACTCCCCAGTGTAAGACAGTCCATGGGCCCAGAGCTCCTTGACTAACTGGAGTAGTACAGTGAAAAATCCTGCAATGCCCCCACTAGTGTTTATGCTAAACATTCCCAGATCCTTCTTGGATGAAACATGTGTTAATGTATCTGGCTAAAATTGCCCAGGAGCAAAACAGAATGTTCAGACTTCTTCCAGAATGATTGGCAATGAGTATTGATAAACCTCTGATACCAGAGAAACAAAAGTCCCATCAGGATCCTTCAGATATTTAGGGCCCCATAGACACCAGTTATTATTGGAGTTCAAGGCCAAGTCGTTTCCCCATGGAGTTGATCCTCTTTCACCCTGTCCCTGTGATCATTTCTCTAGTCTCCAAGTGTATAATTGGAATCAATGTACTTAGTAGCTGGCAGGACCCTCATTTGGGTCTATAATCTATGGAATAAGAGCCATGCTGATAGTAAGGATGAAGTAAGTCCCTGGAATGGCCATCTACGCTGCCCTCTCCCCCAGAAGAGGCAGTAAATCAGAAGTAATAATGCACCCTGTAGGAATTGCAGAGATTAAACCTCCATTAAAGATTTAAAGCACTAAAGCATGTCACAGCTTTGCTGCCCATTAAAATCACACTCAACCAGTTTGTATAACCTCCAGAAATGAATATGGCCTTTGAAAAATGATAGTGGCCTATTGTCACCATGGCCAAGTGATAGCTACAACTGTACCGACCTGATTGCTATGGCTTCTTTCTTTCTTTCTTTCTTTCTTTCTTTCTTTCTTTCTTTCTTTCTTCCTTCTTTCCTTCCTTCCTTCCTTCCTTCCTTCCTTCCTTCCTTCCTTCCTTCCTTCCTTCCTTCCTTCCTTTTTCTCCTTCCTTCTTTCCTTCCTTCCTTCCTTCCTTCCTTCCTTCCTTCCTTCCTTCCTTCCATCTTTTTGGTACTGGGGATTGAACTCAGGGGCATTCTACCTCCAAGCTACACCCACAGCCCTTTTCATTTTGAAACAGGGCCTCATTAGGTTGCTAAGTGGCTTACTAAGTTAGCGCATGCTGATCTAGAACCTGCAATCCTCCTGCCTCAGCCTCCCAACTACTGGATAACAGGCTTCCTCCACCATGCCTGGCTGTTGTGGTTGATTTCTACTGGAACATATCATCATAGTATCTGAAGCTGGCTAATATACTATTCTCAAAACATGTCAGTAAGGAGGAACAAAATAATTTGTAATTTATGTGAAAAGGACAGCTATGCTCAGTGCCTCAGGACATTGTTAATTCTTCTACTTTCTTTCACAACATAGTACTTAGGAATCTTGATCATTGCCACAGACTGAGTGGTCATATCCTTACCCAATTTATATGCTTAAATCTAATCCCCAATATGAGGATATTGGGATATGGGGCCTTTGGGTGCTGCCCTCATAAATTAGAGTAATGCTCTTATAAGAGGCTGCAGAAGGACCTTCTACCAGCAAGAAGGCACCATCTACCAACCAAGACAGTGTACCTTGCCAGACACCATCTGACAGAACCTTGATGTTGGACTTCCCAGCCTCCAGAACACAAATACATTAATTTCTGTTCTTTATAAGATACTCAAGTCTATACTATTTTTGTTATAGAAGCCTATTACAGCACTTAGTTTTATTAATGATAATTTTACTGTTTATTTACAGTTATTTTAGTCTTTACCATATATACATCTTAATATATATTCTTATCAAAAGAAACTTTAGGTTTATACACACTTAATTTCAGTAATAAATGGAAATATCAATTTTATACAGCTCTATGCCATTTTAATTGTTATGCATATTATATCCATCAATGCCATAAGCCCAAATATGCTTTATAGTTATTAGTTTACCATCTATCATCATTTCTAAGCACATTACAGTTTGCTCCCACTTCCCTTGTGCTATTATTAGCACATATATTATGCATATATTACATTTCTCTATTTTATAGTCTTAGCAGGTATATCAAATTGTATCTGTGTAAGGCATAGTTTGCACATTTGTTCAGTGACTGGCTGGATTGTTGCAGTGAATTCTATACATCACCCACCCACCCTCCCATCCACTCACACATACCACAGGCATGCAGAGCTCCGCCTCTGGCATTGTTCCTAAGGCATGCACATCTTTGGTTGTGCCTGCATCTACTCTGGGAAGACAGCAGTTCAGGAGGGACTCTCATCCACTTTTCCCCAAATTATATTTAGCTGTTAAACTTTACTAATAACTAGCTATTGGTTTACTGTTTTTAATTGTTTGCCTGGGGATATGTTCGAGCAGATAAGCTAATCAAATTATGGCTAGTTTGACAATGCAGCTCATATGGTAAATTTTTGATACTTATTTGGGCACCAAGAGTGCTCTTTCAATTTCTACTGTTCTTTTCTTCTCTTTTACACACTAGCTAGGGTATAGTCTAGGCTATCTAGCCATTGGATCTATGAATATATTGCCAATTGCCTTTGTCACAACCTTCTGAAAGACTAGGGAAGGAACTCTTGGGACCCCAGCATGCCATGCCCAAGGTTCCATGAGGGGGTCTGAGAGGTTCAATTCTTAGTACCAAAAGAAAAATAGAATCTGGTCATGTGTGCACACTACTATTTCTGCTGCCTGGATTACTCCTTCTCAGCATACTGGCAAACCCTTAATTATCCTTACATGATACAGATCACTCCCGATCTTGTGAAACTTTTATTGCCTATAAAGATTCGATTGTCCAGCATGCCCTACTATGTGTTCTTATGTGAAGCAGCAGTATATTTTTTCTTTGATATGGTTGTTGTTCTGGCTTATATGCATTCCACTTTAGCCTGTGAGCACCCTGAGTGCTGGCTTCGAGGCTCTGTTGCTGTATAATAAATATTTTATGGGTGAATTTGAAAATGAAGACATGAAAGATTGAATGTCATACTGCAAAAATAGAATTCAAGGGGGACATGTTGGAGCCATTCTCATGCTCTGGATTTAAGACATGGTCCAGATCAATTTCCTCCCACAAAATAAAACATATTTCAGACATTCTAATGTATAGATGAGAAAAGGAGTCTCAGATAAACCTAGTGGTAATTCGGGAAACCAAACTCTATTTAGGTCTGTAAAGGGGAGTGTATCACTGAGTGTTCTGATGTTAGGAGTCAGGATTCTCCTTCTCATGTTGCCAATAATATTTGTACACAGACTTCTGGTTCTCATCTGTTAAGAAGAAGACTAGCAAGTCTCCATTATATCAACGAACTTGCCTTCAGCTTAAAATATTAAATTAATCCAACTTCCATGGATCCAGGATTATGAAGTTTAAATGCAGACAAGATTCTTCAGCCTATGGCTCTACATCCTAATTACTAAAGATGAGGAGCATTTTTTAGCCCTTTCCCTTCTGATGAACAAGGACCTCAAAAGCAAGTAATTCACCTTGCAGGATCCGTCCCACAGATTCTCTGCAGTAGCTAACATTAGTTTCTTCAGTAACTAACTGTACATGTAGCGTGTGAGAAATGCTCTCTGAGCTTTCAAGGAATCCAAGAAGACAAGAAGGAACGGAGATGTTTGCTGTGGGCTGGGAGCCACGTTCTGGAGGTACTTATTAAAGCTGATGCTGCACATCTTTTTCCAAATCAGTGTCCAGTGATGCCACTTTGCAGATTGAAGTTGTCCAGAGTGAACAGATTCATGAATACTTACACTATGGAAATCAGCAAACCTACAAATTTGATCTCCCCTTTCCCAAAGAGAGCCATTTTGTCATTATACCCCTGAGTTACTTAATCTTGTCTATTTGGGACAAAGAGAATTTTATTATATGTCATAGAGAAAAGGAAACGTATCTCTGTTATTATCAAATCATATTTTGCAGGCTGGGTTATTATAAAGTGCGATGGCTTAGAATTCAAACCTGAGTTCTTGTGTTGGTTGTTCTGTCTCTCTCATCTGACATAATCTGTTTTATCTCCCTGGGACTCTGTACCATCAGTCTTAAAATAAAGGCATTGGATTAAATGATGTTCTAGAAACTTCCAGTGCTACTGATTATGACTTTAGCTTAAGAGGAAATGGATACTGGAAGGTATTTGCCTGAAAACAGCCACAAAATCATTTAATAAAAATGCCTGGTTGATGTCTCTGAAGAGAAGAGATACTGGGCTATATTGATACAAGCACACTCCTTTTATGCAGACCCAGTTATCTTTACAGACAAGAAGAGTTTTTTCGTGTCTTTTTATGCCTTGCATATTTACTTAAAATTCAATATTTTACCAGCCTTTTATCTGAGTTTATCTTAATGCCTTTGAAATCATTTTGATATTCACACCCGTCTTCTCCATTTCTTCTCATGGCTCCGCTGAGAGGGCCTGAATCATTCCGATCTGTACTGCAATTAAAAGAATGAATCACCACTTATTCTCAAGTGTTCATTATCTCAATTTCTATTATTATCATTCTTAATTTCTTTTTCTTATTTCCTCATTTTTGCATTTGTGTAAAAGACTTTGCAGAAAATTATAAGCCATTTATTCATTCATTTATTTTTGTTTAACTACGGATGCTAAGCAATTTCTTCCTTGGATTGCATGGGTGAGAAAACTGGCTTGGGGCAAAATGAGAGAGCAGGTGAAGCTTGTCTTATTCTGTTCATCCCCGATTCTGTTTCTGGGGAGAGCCATAATGGAAACAACAGAAAACAATAAATAGCCTTCATGGGTTGAGCTCTTACCACAGGGCATAGTGTAGCCCCACGACATCATCCCAGCGGGCAACACATTCTGACCCCCACATGGTCCCTCTCATGTGAACCCTGGCATTTTCTCCACCCAGGGAATGACCAAGTTCTCAACATTGATACACCTTCAGACCAACTCTTCCAGTTTCCTAATCCTTCAAACTCACTCAACTCCTTGTCCCAAAACTTCCTGCCCCAATGTCAGCTTCTACCTGCACAGAAAGCAGCCCGACATACACCTGGTGTTGCAGCCCTCAATGCTGTGACCCAAACACCTGACATGCAGAACTTAGAGGAAGAGGTTTATTTGCTCACAGTTATGGAGATTTCAGTCCATTTACACAGTCCAGGTTATACCAGCCACCAAGCGGGAGACTGGGCTGGAGATCTTCAGGGCATCAAGGCAGGAAGAAGAGTAAAAAGGGTCAGAGAGACATGTGCTGAGCTGGGTGGACTGGCACAAGCTGCACCTGGCCACACCCCCAGGGACCCAACCAACCCCTGCAACTTTGCCCAGTTTCCAAACATGGCTGCCACCAGCACATGAGTTCTGGGGGGACCTTTTATTTTTTTGTAACTGGGGGCATTGAACCCATGGGCATTCTTCTGAGCTAACATCCCATCCATTTTTTATTTTTTTTATTTTGAAACCAGATCTTACAAAGTTGCTGAGGTTCTTGTTAAGTTGCTGAGGTTGGCTTCAAACTTGCAATCCTCCTATCTCAGTCTCCCAAGTACTGGAATTACAGGTATGTGCCACCACACCTAGCTGGAGGACATTTCATTATTTATTTATTGATGTATTTATTGTGATACTGGGGATTGAATCCACGGGGATTCTGCCTCTGAGCTACACCCTGGGCCCTATTTATATTTTATCTGGAAACAGGTTCTCACTAGTTTGATGAGAGTCTCCCTACTTGCTGAGGCTGTCCTCAAACCTGAGATCCTCCTATCTCTGCTTTCCAAGTACTGGAATTACAGGTATGTGCCACCACACCTAGCTGGAGGACATTTCATTATTTATTTATTTATATATTTATTGTGATATTGGGGATTGAATCCACAGGGATTCTACCTCTGAGCTACACCCCCGGCCCTATTTATTTTTTATTTGGAAACAGGTTCTCATTAGTTTGATGAGAGTCTCCCTACTTGCTGAGGCTGTCCTCAAACCTGAGATCCTCCTATCTCTGCCTCCCAAGTACTGGAATTACAGGTATGTGTCACCATACCTGGCTGGAAGATATTTTAAATCTAAACTATAATACATGGAAAACTGTTGTTAAGAGTTTAAGCCATTATAATATGTCTTTATTCATTAAAGAAGATCAGCTGAAACAGAGACAAAACTTCTACTGCATAGTAAAGAACATTTCCCCACAGTGTCATGATGTTGAAATGTAGATGACAGTCTCCGTTCCCCACCACACACAGAGCTTTCCAAAAGCAGACCTGATCTAGAGTCTGAAGTGTCAGCTGTTCATCAGGAAAACACCTGTGAAGGGATAGGTTGAGTCATAATTCAGTCCCACAAAGCCTTGTTCAAACTGGTGGGAACTCAGGAGTGAATGTTCACGGATGGACAATGAGTTGGGCATTGCTTCGTTACCACATGTAGGTAGACAGGACGAGCAGGTCCTTGGGGAGGCCACGCTCTGCTGCAAATGCCCACCCAAGGTGCTGAGGGCTGGTTGGCACCTCTGCAGCCAGCAGGATCCTTTTCTGGAAGTTGGATCAGAACAGCCCATCTTCATGTTGACCATACCCCACATACATCCTCTTTTGTCTCCCCTTCACTGTTTCAGTCTTCTCAAACACTACATCAGGAGACAAAGAGATGTGCTGAGGTAAGAGAGGCCCGATGAGAGATGCTCTCAGATCATAGGATGCGCTGGAGCCATGAGCCCAGTACACAGGCCATATCTATGGGGCAGGCCAGGTGGGAAGGAGTTAGAAATGAGACCAAGGGCCAGGCAGAGGACAGGGAGGGGCCAGGGTACGGTCCCCACATCAGATCTCCCCGCCATGGCCACAGTGCATGCAATAAAATAAATGTACAGGAACTTATCTTTCTCCTGTAGGGGCCCTGAGATCTCCCTTTCGGGCAGAGGGACAACTATGGCGCACCCTGGGGGCCAGGCCAAGTCCAGGTCCCTCGGTAGCAGAGCTTAGTCCTTGCCTTCGGTCTACGGTCTATGGTTGAGCCAAATGAAGTACTTCTCTTCTGGGTACTTGCAGCTGCTCTCAGTGGTCTTGGGGGCTCTTCAGTGGATGTCAGGGACAGACCACATGGAGACCTGTCTGCAGCACCAGCTCTCTCATGTTCAGTTCACATTGACCAGGTGCGCACGCCCCGGACTGCCCTGGATGATCTGGAGACCAGGTTGGCCAGGTGGGCATTGGTGGTGGGTACAGCGACACTTCCTGTGTCCATCGTGCTGTAGGCCTGAACGCCTTGGGGCTTTAAAATTGCCCAAGGTGGGGTCTGATGCAGTGGGCTCACTTCGGGAGGGTCACAGGCAGTGGGGAGGCTCTGAGCCTCTCCTGGGTATGGGGCAGGTCCTCCGGGGTAGCTATCCTGGGAGTGGGGGAACTGGCAGGTATGGTCCTCCAGGGCTCATATTCCCAGACACTTGGACTTATTTATACAGAGACTAGCTGCTGTGCCCTGTACATCTTGTGTTGACAATTTCCATCTTTAGATGACAAAAAAAAAATGAAGAGATGTAATCCTTTTCCTTGAGTAATTTATGACCCAATCAGTTTTCAGGATAAATTTAAAAGTTTAAAATTATTCTAATTGTTGCCATTTTATTTCTCTGAGCCTTTAGAATGCTTGTTCTCACATCCAAGTACTAACCAGGCCCAACCCTGCTTAGATTTTGAGATCAGACGAGATCGGGTATGTTCAGAGTGGTGTAGAAGCTAGGGAGAATAGGGCGTAGGAGGGACTCCAGACAAAGATGGATAAAATTTTAGATGAGTAAAGAAGGCGACCTAACTGAGGGAGATGGGAGGGGGAAGAGGGAAACACCCTAACACAGGATGTACATACACAAACTTATCAAAGTCAACTACTATGCTGAGCACAAGAAGGAGGAAGTGGGACGGAATGGGGGTGGGAACTGGGGGAGGGCTAATTGACCGATGTGCGCATGTATACTTCTACCACCCTGAAACCCATCAAGATGTATGATTACAAAGCACCAATAAATAAATTTTAAAAAATATTGACACACATATGATTTTTTAACTTGTTCTTCACTTTTTACATTATTTATAATAATTCTTTTTAATCACACAGTTTCATGGCTTTGTTGCCCAATTATAAGAAAATATATACTCATGCATAAGGGAAAAAAAGAATACGTGTTCTCTCTAGAATTTCTGTAATGTCAGCCCCACCTCCTTCAAAACAGTATCCAGTAGTCAGGGGTTCCCAGTTGCCTGTTTGAGGTTGACTGAGTTCTCTCTCTGGAACTTGGGATCATCCCCAATTTGACTCTTCTCTGTCACCTACTTGTTTGTGGATCAATGTTGTCAGTAGGGTCTTAGTCCCTCAAGAGCGGAGGATAAGGTTGAAGGTAGTTGTATCTATAGAGATGAATGTATACCTATTGACAGAAGCACATACGTACCACATGGTCTTTTTTATACTTTTATTGGTGCTTTGTGATTATACATCATAATGAGATTCAAAGTGATGCATTCATGCTCGCGCACAGCACTTGGTGTTTCCTGGCACATCCCACACCCTCCCCCTTCTCCCTCCCTGTATGTAGTGATGGTAATACCTTCATATATGGACATAACAAAATTCGAACTGTTCCCTC
This sequence comes from Glis glis, assembly GCA_004027185.1. Lineage (NCBI taxonomy): Eukaryota > Metazoa > Chordata > Mammalia > Rodentia > Gliridae > Glis > Glis glis. The sequence continues at coordinate 16,060 of PVJS01014189.1, forward strand.
CTTGAGCCTTGCTTTCCCCCTCCCACCTTCCTTCCCCAATCCCCTTCAGCTGTTCTTCTGGTCCCTCTCCTAATTTAACTGATGTCTCTTTTGCTTCCTATTTTCTCTCTAGCTTCCACATATAAGACAAAACATATGACCCTTGACTTTCTAAGACTGACTGATCTCACTTAGCATAATATTCTCTAGTCCCATCCATTTTCTTGCAAGTGACATAATTATGTTCACATGTTTGAAATTGTAAAAAGATTGAAGATTATCTCAGGTCCTTTTTGAAGCAAATCTCAGTAACATTCCTTGACATTTTCTAATCCTCTGAAAACCTAAGGTATTGATGGCTCCCCCCCGATTCCCAGGCCTTCGATTCCTCCAAACTACAGCAGTTGGTGGCTTCAGAGGGTGCTGGGCATCACTGAGACAACCATCACACCCCAAGGAAAGCCACACCAGGGGACCCAGGGTGCCCACTGTGCTCTAAATTGTCCTAGTTTATGAGGTACTGGCACACACAAGGGAAGCACACAGTTGCTTTCCCAGCAAAGACATTTACTGTTGCCAATAAAGCAAGCTGCAGTGCCGGGGTAGTGGTCTACAGAGACACCTTGGCACAGGGATGAAGGAGCTATCGAACAATGTTCTGATGGAAAACAAGATCAGCACCTTTCATTTTGTAGAGCACATGGACTGCTAAAACTACCACTACATCTGGCTTTCCTTCAGTCCCTGTAGCCACACAAACATTAAATAATAGCACGATGTGTGATGCGCGTGTCTCAGCGGAGGAAGTTGGGAGCATGGAGAGCTCTAGAGCTGTGACCACGTCACTGTCCCTTCCATGATCTGCTCGCCCTTAGCACAGGCCAGTGAGCCCCCTCTGCTCCTGTGAAAAGGCTCCTCCAGGAAGCAGAAGCTCCTCCAATTCTGTGTTTTCCTAAGGCCCGGCTTCCTGTGTCAAAACTCATCCCTCCTCATCGCCTCACAAAGCAGCTCTCTTCTGATAATCACCTACTTTTGTAATCCTGATTTTCTTTCATTTTTCTCTTTTCTTTTTGACATTATGATAAGCTTAAAGACAGGCTTTATGATCTTCTACATTAAACCCAAATTTCTCTCTTGACATACCCCTTCCTCTATGGTTTTTGATCATACTTATTCTAAAGCTCCCCAAGGAATTGTAGTATGTGCCTCTGCCCTCTGCTTCCTCATCTCTTGTTGAGACAAGGCACACATCAGGGCATCTTTTGTCTCTGCTTCCCTAGAGAGCTGCTTCTCCTATGGCCCAGGTTACTAACAGCTTATATTTCACCCAGTTCAATGGACAATCCATATTTTTTTTATTTGAGCTTTCAGACATATTTAACATTTTTTTTTTTTACAACAGTTAACATTTAACACAGATGACCATTTTCTCCTTCTGGAAACCAATGCTTTTTTCTCTTACTTCTAAGATACCACTTTCTTCCATTTTCCTAATTGAACTGTGACTGTATTTTGTTTTCCCGTTGCAAAGTTCATCCTGACTTTAAAACTTCTGACTGCTGGTATGCCCGAGGACAAGGGCTTAGGCTCCTTGACCTCCCATCTATCTTGAGAGTCCAGGACATCTGATCCAGGCACAAGGCTTCAAATGCTATTTACATATCAAAGAGACCTCATATGTTGGAAAACAAGAAGAAAGGCATTTATGTGGCAGAGAACTAATGATTAATATCCTTAGCTGACATCTTGACAATACACACAGCTATGACTACATTTTTCCATGATCAGACAAGAGCAGCTACATCGAATCACTACCTGATAACCAGCAATTGTAGAGATCATCCAATGTAGGAAATATCTCTATTTCAGTGAGATGTTAAATAAAGTGTGATAGGACAGTGGGCATTGAAATCAATAAAATATTTTAAAATGTTTACTCTGCATCCCTACTTGCATGGCTGAGACAGCTCAAACTTACCGTGCTTCAGGCAGAATTCTTAGCTCAATGCTCTCCTAATTTTAGTACTACTTTCATTTCCCCCGGGTCACTCTATAGACACACCACACACCCAGCCCCTTAGGCAAAACAAATAAACCACCCCAAAACTGAAATAGGAGTGAGCAATTCCTCCTTTCCCCATTTCTTTCACCCCACGGATTGAAGAGATGGGCAGGTCTGGACAGGTCTTGAATTGTTCAACATCTCCATCCTTCTTCTTCACTCTACGCTGCCTTCATTTCAACAGCATCCGTTCTCGTCCAGTGAGCCTCCCAGTGCCTCTCCCTGTCTCTATACCTGAACACTATTTTTAAATCTTGAACAAGAGCACAACCTTCCCCAGCGCACAACTCTCCTGTGGTTTGCCCCGCATTTACGCTGACCTTCGAAACCCCACAGGGTCAGGTCCTGCAGATTTCCCAGCTCACATCCTGCTCCCTGCAGCCACACTGCCTCTTTGTTCTTTCTCAAACATGAAGCTCACTGCTTCTTTAAGCTGCAAAACGCTTTGTGCTTTACCTTTCCCTGAAACACTCAGATACCACCTCTAGGTGAAGCACACTCTTCACTTTCATGCCAGTCTCTGCACAGCTTTTAACAACCACCTCACCTAAAGTCCTGCCCTCATCCCCCCACTAGGTTCTGGCTTCTTACCCTGCTTTATTTTTATTTATTTATTGAGTTAGTTATTACGGTACTGGGGAATGAACCCAGGGACATTCTACCTCTGAGCTACACCCTTAACCCTATATTTTTTTATTTTGAAAGAGGGTCTTGCTAAGTTGCTGAGGGTCTCACTTTCACCACAAACTTTATCTTTCTTACTTTACTTGCTTACTTGCTTCAAGTAAAATAACAATACAAGTTATTTTCTACTAAATCTTTTTCTGAAAATGAGTCAGCTAAAAGTACTTAATTTGGGGGCATTGCCATGTTTTATTCTTCTCTTTTCCCATAGCTTTGTTTGCACTTAAAAATAGACTTAAAAGCAGGACTAAGGTTAAGGAACATTTGAAAATCAAATCACATTTATTTAAAACATGCCAGGCAGGTCTCCAGATCTCAACTTTTTCTCTATTAACATCTCCTACGGTGAAGCTCCATGATTAGGAATGGGTTTTATTTGTAATATTTTCTAAATTTAACATCATAAATTAAATTAAAATATATTATTTTACCTCTTTTCTTTGTTTTTTGGTCCTTTTGGTCCCTTCCTTCCCCTTCTTTCCTTCCTTCCTTCCTTTCTTTCTCTCTCTTTCTTTCTGACAGGTTGTATATTTATTTGTTCATACCTAAGGAATGAAATTTATTGCTTAGAATGGGAGAAGTAAACATTAGAATTTCTGCTTATGTTTATTTTTTACCTTTTCTGTATTTTCACTTCTAAATAATTTAAAAATATCACGAAGTATTATATACTTAGAATATATATTACTGAAAAGTATAATATTAAATATAAACATTACATACTGAACTAACAATTCAATGGCGTGTGCATGTATTTTAAATTTGGAATTATGCAAGTGCATAAAGAGTGGCACATGGTCAAAATATTTCCATCAGTCAATAAAATAAAACCCGAACTGATTTCTATTGCCAAGAATGAGCTTCTCAACAGGATTTTTCCTCCTTCAGCCATACCATCACCTGTAACATTTTATTCTACGTCACACTTAAATACAGAGATTTTTTTCCATTTCCTGAACACTTGACATGGTCTCAGACCACTGCATTTGTATTCCTAAGTGTCCTGCCTACAATCTCTTTTTCCTCTACCTACAAACTCTTACACCAAACTTAGATGTGACCTTGTCCTCCCTGGGAAGACAGGAGGATCACAGGTTCGAAGCCAGCCTCGGCAACTTAGCGAGGCTCTCAGCAACCTAGTGAGACACTGTTTCCAAATAAGAAATAAAATCAGGCTGGGGGTGTAACCTGGAGGTAGAATGCCTCTGGGTTCAATCCCCAGTACCAAAAAAAGAGCGTTTCCCATGTTTTGAGTCTGACTTGCCTCTTAGAACTCATAGTCCTGAGAGATCTTGAGAAAATGCCACCATTGTTCTAATAAAGGCAACTGTCACATCAGATGTAGAAGTTTTTTTTTTTTTTTAACAAATGACCCAGAAAGAGATCTGCTTTTTCTGAGTTCACGGATTGGCAGTAGTCACGCCTGCCTTTCTTGTGTTTGTGCACACATGTATGTTGATAGCCTTGCCCAGGAATCAGTAGTGAACTGCCATTTGAAATTCGCCATCACCTAGGTCCTCGATATCGTTCCTTCTTTATCTTCCATCATCTTACCACTCTCTGTTCTCTTTTTTCTTTGACCTGTATCCAGCTTCAGGAAAGTTGGTGATAGCAACTTATAAGGAATAAATCAAGTCCCCGTGCTCATTGCCCAAGAGGATTGAAGCTTTTCGTTGCCTCTTCAAACCAGAGAGTTAGCGTCTCAGCAGAGCAGTGATGGAAAACCTAGAGGGCTGGTGTCTCTGGAATCCCATCCTGGGGACCAGGGGCTGTGAGGCTGATTAAATCATGGCTGACGCTCCTCACAGTCATGAGGCCATCTTCAAACATCAAGCATAGAAGAGCTCTCTTGCACAAAGCCTTAGTCAACAGAGACTTTCAGAAGAGAAAGGCAGAAACACTCCACTTAGATGAGACCTTTTGCTCGGGTGCCAGAGGGCGCCCAGCTTGAGGATCTCTAAGTCCACGGTACATGGAATACGATTTTCTTAAGCTTGTGTCAAGTAGTATTTGAAAATTTCTATTTGTTCTTCTATTTGGAGTGTACGTGTATGTTTTAATAGACTCTCGGGTGAATTTGCTCGACTTTCAGCATCTCAACACAGCAACCACCCGTGACGAGTTACAAAAACAAACAGAGCAGCAAAGAACAAACACACTTACACTAGTTTGCTCTCTCCTTTTTTGGCTTGTTCCAAGCATTTTTTCTCAGAAGTAAGATCTGGAAGGCTGGCAAAGGCAGAGCCATATTCTTAGATAAAAAGACAGTGGTCCTGATTACTGGACTTGTGCACAGAAGTATCCCCTCCATGTTTGTCTCCCGCAGTGTGCACTCTACAGTGAACTTGCTCAGTGGTGGCCAGGTGTGGATCTCTGGGCGCCGACAGAACCATGTGCGGAATTTCCATGCAGGCAGAGCAGCTTCCGCAGCAAACATCCACTCTGCTCACGATTACTGTGATTGTGACGCACACGTCTCTTTTCCTTTTCTTGAGTTTTTCCTTTGTGTGGACTCCAGTTGTTTGTTTTAGATAATGCTTGTGTCACCAAGACCTAGACACCTTGGAAGAAGAGAAAATGAAACAAAATGACACAGGGTTACTGAAAAGGAAAGCTGACCTAATAAAATAAGTGAACCCACGTCAGAGGCATCAATATTCAGTATTGATATGGGGATTGATGGAAGAAACGGAGAAAGCTATAGGGTGTGTTGCCATTTATTAATCGACTATGGTGGGTATGGTTCTGTGGTGGGAGTTTCATATATATGAATCAGCCCTGTCACCACCACCATTTATCAAGGGCTTCTGGGCACCTGGTTCTGACCCAGATAGACATCATCGCTGCACTTGTATAAGAACTCTGTGGTCTACCCCATCACACCGTGCAGTAATCATTCATTCTGTGTCAGTTCTGTATATGGTGTGCAAGGGGATACCTCACACTTCATATGATGCTAAAATAGCTATCACTGTAATGCTAGGCACTAGTTCTTAAATATCATCTATTTATCGGACACTATGCTAAATTCTTTATGCATGTGGATGGTAATCCTATGTACTATATGATAAACATTTCTGTTTGCTAGGCTGTGCTGGCATTATTTAATGTATGAAACACAATATAGTGTCTAGTATTTTATGGAAGATTTGCAGTGCAGGAAACTGAGGTTCAGAGATGTTTAGTGCATTGTCTAGTGTCACACAGTGAAGAAGTTCAGGGGAAGGCCTTGCATTAATTGGCTCAGACTCACACTGCAGCAGGATCTTGTTCTACTATGATGCACAGGGTATGTGTATTTGTGTGGCCGTGTGTGTGTGTTCATGTACCTGCACATCAACACAGCAGAGTCCCTATTTTTATGCTGCCTGCACATCTGAAAGAAGCTCTTGAAAAAAGACTCATAAACTCACAGCTGACCTTTTAAGAACTGACTAAAATGACCCATAATGGAGATCTAAAAGAGCCCTTAAAAATGGAATCTCACATATTGAAATCATGATTCAAGTGATAAATTGAATTTGATCTTTAAAGGAATATTTTGTAAACTCTCCTCATTCAAGAAGAAAAAGATATTTTTCTTAACTACTGCATTCATGAGGAATAGGAAGCAGAGTTCAGCAGCCAAGAATATAGTAATCATACCTATTTGTAGTTCAAAAAAAAAAAATTAAGCAAACTGAGTTTCCACAAAGCAAGTAAACATGACTCACCTGGATCTGCAATCAGAGTTTAAAACATAAAAAGAAAAAAAAAAGACCACACACAGTTGTAGCTCTTACAAGTGCTGCTTCAGAAATGGGCATGCTCCTCTTTCCTGGGCTCTCATCTAACCAAAAGCTTAGTTATTTATGATTAACACCCTTGTGATAATTATGGTGGTGGTATTTATACCAGTCATGCATATTAGCACAATCCTGATATTTCCAGATCATAAAGAAGCATCTTAATTAGAAGACATAAGAAATTGAACTAGCTAGGCGTTATGGCACATGCCTGCAATCCCAGTACTTGGGAGGCTAAGACAGGAAGATCGATCGCAGGTTTGAAGGTTTGAGGACAGTCTCAGCAACTTAGTGAGACCCTCAGAAACTCAGCAAGACCCTGTTTCAAAAGAAAATAAAATATGGCTGGGGTGTAGTTGAGAGGTTGAACACCCCTGGGTTTGATCTCCAGTTAGAAAGAAAGAAGAAGAAAGGAGAAAGAAAGAGAGAGAGAGAGAGAGAGAGAGAGAGAGAGAGAGAAGAAGAAGAAGAAGAAGAAGAAGAAGAAGAAGAAGAAGAAGAAGAAAGAAAGAAAGAAAGAAAGAAAGAAAGAAAGAAAGAAAGAAAGAAAGGGAGAGAGAAAGGGAGAGAGAAAGAAAGGGAGAGAGATGGGAAGGAAGGAAGGAAGGAAGGAAGGAAGGAAGGAAGGAAGGAAAGAAGGAAGGAAGGAAGGAATTGAACTAGTGTAGCACTTTGATCATGGCCAGCATAGGGCATTGTTAATAAAGAGTACTTGCTTACCTCCTTTCTATATGTCTGGGCCTTTGGAAAATCCCACCTTCCATATGCACAGGTCATCTCTCCGCCCAGCGGTGATGCAGTTTCCATGCACCTTCCTACCCCTGGGTGTTTTGAATCCTTCATCTCCCATTAGCTTCTTCTACCTGTCTCATGACATGCGTGCCCTGGGTCTTGGCTGGCTGCCTAGTTCTACCCAGTGCCCTGATATGAGTCTTGTGCCCTTTTACCATTGCTCTTCAGAAAAGTTTAAAAAATCTTTCTCAAAACTAGGTCTTTCTTACACTTTGGGTCCATTCTCCTCTGCTGACTTTAAACTCTCCTCTCCTCACACAAGACCCTGTTTCAAAATAAAAAATAAAATAGGTCTGAGGGTGTAGCTCAAAGGGAGAATTTTCCTGGATTCAATCCCCAGTGCCAAAAATTATAAAAAATAAATGTAATAAGAGTTATTAAAGAGCTATATACAGTCTTGAAAAACTTGTAGGATTCATACCATAGGTGTTAAGGAAGAAGATGAAGTGAGCGTAAATGTAGAGCTCCAAGTTAGTTAACTATGCCTATCACTATACTACATCAGCCTACTTAATTATTGTTAATCTCTGAAGCAGGAGATAGAACTTCCTAAATTTTATGAAGGAGAGAGTTAAGGAGTAGAGAAGTTTGCAAGTGCTCTAAATTCAGAGAGCAGAGGAACATGGATACAAAAGCCAGGTCTCCTCATCTCCAAAAATGACATCTCCATCTCCTCACATTCCTTAGGATTAGCTATAGGAAAAGTGAATGAAGTCACATGCAGATTGTGCCCCCTTTCCTTCACTGTACAAAATCACACATGACTTTACTAGTCCTCTCGTTTGCTCAGCCGGTGAGCCAATGATAATCTTTTATGCCTTCATATATTTTAGTTTAAATCACTGTGTGCCCTACACAGGGACTGTACAGTGAGAAATTACAGTTCTGTCTAAAGATTATTAAGCCACTAATGATGTCTCAGTGGGACAAAAGACTTAAAAGGAGAAGTGACCAAAAATTATCCCATGTAGGTGACCAGTCATCAACTGAACATACATCATCAGTCTAAACAGGTTCCAAAGGAAGCCAGCACTGTCTTTGGCTGGAGAAAGAGCCAGATGGTGATGGGGCAACTTATATTGCTTGTATCATGTTTAGACTGGTGGCAGATTAAATCCCAAGTAAAACTCTTTAAAACCACCAAGAGGAGATAGAGGCCAAGAAAGTGCCAGTCAATTCAGGTTATATGAAAAAAGTTGGAAACAAAAAACTAAAACCATTATTTAGTTCGTGATAAAGGGTTAGGTTGACATGACTTCTACTTCACATATTTAGTAGCTTGTACTTAGGAGGAAATTGGGGGCCTGTGTTATTCTATCTTTATTTTGTAGCCCTAGGAAAAAAAAAAGAAGTAAGGTCTCTAAGTGGGAATTATTAGGAGCTAGAGTTAGACTTAATGGAAGAAAGGATTTTCAAATAATTACAGTTATCTTGAAATGGAATGAACTGCCTGGAGAGTCAGTGAATTCCCTGTCAACGGAAGTGTGCAATAAGAGGCTTCATGGCCACTTATTTGGAATTTAATGCATCTAGTTGGAGGGTTACTATAGATTACCTAATCTCCCTTTCCATTTGGAGTGTCAATGATTTGATACTTGACAGTGTGCATTCCAAGAATGTTTTAATGAAATTACTACAGCCTAAGCCAGCAACATTTGGTGAATCTATGACCCACTTGGCAGTCTCTAGATATTTTTGGTATTTTGTTATCTGTTATGTACCTTTCTGAAGTCTGTTACAGAGGGAGTCAATAAAGTGACTGTGTTATAGTGACTGGTAGCTCCGGTCTCAGCCCAGCTCCATCCCAGAGAGACAGAGAATGCAGTGGAGGTGGAGACCAATCACTACTAGGAAACAACTTTGTTTTTTTCCATACAAAGTTCCAATTATTGTACCCTTTTGCATTTTACCATGTGTGGCATCATGAACATTGTTTTATAAACCAGAGAACTGAAACAGAAGGAGGACCACAGGGAAGGCAGTCATGAGATGGGTCTACAGCACAGCAAGGTTGTGGATTTGTGGAAATGACCCACACACATGCATAGCAAGTCTCAGTGTCTGTAATAAAAAATACAGAGCTAGGCCAGGTGTGGTGGGGCATGCCAGTCATCCCAGTACTTAGGATTCTGAGACAGGAGGATCACAAGTTTGCAGCCAGCCTCAGCAATTTAGTGACGCCCTGTTTCAAAATGAAGAATAAAATATGTCTGGAAGTGTAGCTCAGAGGTAGATTGCCCCTGGGTTCAATCCCAAGTACCACAATAAAAACAAGAATACAGAGATAAATGGAAGTGAGGATCTGTCTGTCCCCCATGTCTACATAAGACACAGAGCTGTAACTAACAGTTCTATATGAGTAGGGTTCTGAGAAAACAAGCTAAAAAGGAACCGCATTTTAGCAGAGTATAATGGCACACACTTGTCATCCAAACACTTGGGAAGCTGACACAGGAGGATCACAGGTTCGAGGACATCCTCAGCAACTTAGGGAAACCTTGTTTCAAGATAAAAAAAAAAGGAAAATAGGGCCAGGGCTATAGCTTGGAGGTAGAATGTCCCTGGTACCCCCCAAAAAATCTTTACCAAGTCATTGTCCTCTTATCTTTGATTTATATAATATGGCAAAAGAAATTGCACTAAATACATACACATACATATACTAATTAACCTAAAAATATAAGAGTTCAAAGATCATAATGTATTTATAAGAAAGAAAGTGCAAATTACTGCAGGTCAACTGTCTACGCCCTGATTGTTTTTAATTTATATACACACACACACAGACACACACACACACTTCTATTTAAACAAAAAAAACATAGTAAACATTAACCACATTAAGTTGGCATTCCAAATGTGTTGAAGTACAGCAAAGGAGAAGTAAATAAAGTATCAAGACATCCCTTAATGACTTGACCTTAATGGTGACTTCACCATATGAAAATCACACATATGATATGTGCTCAGCCATTTGTTTTAATTATTTTAACCCAAAGCTTTCCTCTTTCCCCTGAATGTTTGCACTTCCTTGTCTTTGTGTGCACCTTGTTTCTTCCCGGTCTTAACTGTGCTTTGTCCTCTGCGGCATACCACGGATTTCTCGCTCACTCTGGGCTCTGCCATTGTGCTGCAACTCTGCCCAATCTGCCAGCACCTTTATCTGCTGTTTATCCTCTTCCTCATATCATTAATAACAGTGATAAATTAAAAACAATCTAACTCTCATTCTCATAGCACCTTGCAGCAAGCCTCTGGATGAATGAGCTTCGATTTATCATCTGACTTTAGAAGGAGCATGGTGGTCATTCTTCAATCCACGACTGTTATACTTAGGTATAAAATGTCCCCTAAAGAGCTCATTTATTAATGTTTGGAGCTGATGAGTCATGAGGGTTGTAATCCCAGCAGTGGATAAATCCGTTGTAATGGATTTATCTGGGTGGTGACCCAGGCCAGTAGCATGTGGCTAGAGGTGGGTGCCAGGTGGTGCAGCCTTAGGGATTATACAAATGATTTCTCTTCCCCCTGTTCTCTCTCTTGCTTCCTGGCTCCATGATGGGAGCACACCCATGTACTCTCCCTGCCTCCACTTCCTGCCACCATGCCCTGAATCCACAGTTCCCAGCCTCACATGGACTGAACCCAAAACCGTAAGAAAATAAATCTTTCCTTTAAGTTACTTGATCAATCTTTTAGATGATAGCAGCAAGAATGCTAACTGGAACAACAACCATTCTTTAACCCACATTGAACTCATGATTTTCAATCACCTCATAGAATTTAGATCTTTTGGAACTCTAGTTCATTGCTAATGTCAATCCTAAGAAGTCAGGGGCGTGGCTTGGGGTGTTACTCAGTGGTACTGGGTTACCTAGCAGGCAAAAGATGTCAAGTTCGATCCTCAGCAGCAACAAGAATAACTTAAAAAGAAAATCAGGACCTAGACAGTTGACCTGCAATAATTTCCATTGTCTTCATTATAAGTGAATTATGTTCTTGGAGCAAATATATTTGCTTTTATAATTTTAGGCTAATAGTTCTAATGTTTGACATTAAACATTATAGAAAATGATGGTTAGGATCAGATTTTATTTCTACAACTTGAAGAGAAATACCCCCAAACATTTCTCTGATGATCTTTTTATTGCTTTTTCAAAATAGAGATATTCCACACACAAATAGAGCAGCCTTAAGAGTGCATTGGTCACAGCTGTTCAGAATACTCAATCACCAGTCCCTTGCCAAGCTTCCTAGGGAACGCTTAGTGACAATTTATCAGTACATTTGGTTAAGGTCTTAGGTATTTATCTGCTGCCCAATACTTAACAGAAAGTAGAGATTTTCTTGAAAGAGTTGGACTATTGCAGTGTCTCCCTGTAAGATATTTTATTTTTCCTTACTTGATAAATCAAAATGATAGCTTTGCATGACAGATTCTTTCCATCTTCCAACATTCTTTAAAAATGTCTTTCTGTAATTCACTGGTTTTCCTAAGCAAACTATCTTTTTAATTTAAAAATTTCCATGTGTCAGTTAAACAAAACTATAATTGACTTCAGGGATGGTGTTGTTTAATTTTTTCCCTAATTATAAGATCAAAATCAAGATGTTATAACTCATGATAATAGTACAGAAGTATCTAATGCTTCAAGACACCTAAGAATGCAAAGAAATCAATCATCATAAATTCAGTATGATTTGCTCATAACTGAAGCTCTAAACTTCATGTTAAAGAAAAACTTGCTTGAATCATAAGATATTAAAATTATCATGTGAGTTAAGAAAAGATGGCAACAAGTAATTGTATATAATTTTATTATCATATTGACTTAGATAAAATCTGGCCAGAAAATAAGATAATGCCTTCCATGATTTTTTTCCTTTATTTATTTATTTATTTATTTATTGTGGTACTGAACCCAGAGGCTCTCTACCACTGAGCTACATACCCAGCCCTTCTTTTTAATGTTTTCTTTTGAGACAGGGTCTTGCTAATTTGCCCAGGCTGGCCTCGAACTTTCTATCTTCCTGTCTCACACACACATATATACATGTACATATGTGCGTGTGTGTGTGTGTGTGTGTGTGTGTGTGTGTGTGTGTATTTGAAATTTTTGCCCAAGTGCTTCAATGTCAGTGTCACCCCTGGATTGGGGAACACCTAAGGAAGTAGCATTCAAAGCATTGACATTGAGTCTGACTTCACATATATGGAAATTTCAAGACAGTGGCAAATAACAACTTGAAAGCAATTATAATAGAGAATAATAGCAGCTAACATCTGTTAATTGTTTATGTAACAGGCACTGTTATAAGCTTTCTATTTCATTATTCATGTCTCCATTAATCCTGCAGCAGACATACTGTTTTCTTTTTATAGATGACAAAAACTAAAGCACTTAGACTCAAAATAATTCCCCACTGCGCTGGGTGCAGTTGCATATGCCTGTAATTTCAAGACTCTAGGGACAAAGATAAGAGGATCTCAGGTTCAAGGCCAGCCTCAGGAACTTAGCAAGACCCTCAGCAACTTAGCAAGATCCTGTTACTTACAAAATCAAAAATAATTTTAAAAAGGTATGGGGGTGTAGCCCTGGGTACACACCTGTGATACAAATTTTGGTAGCAAATTTGAGTTTCGAACTCAAACTCTGAGCCTTTTCATTTTGTCATTGAACCATAGATAGAGGGCTGAGATTTTGACAGGAAAACATGGATAGGACTAGTTGAGTGGCCAGGACTCAGGTGAGTCAAGTGAGGTGAGGTCTCATAACACAAATTTAAGAGACAATTCTACCTTCCCTGAGAGTGTGGGCCTACTTAAAGGTCTTTCCTTCAGACCCTTGATCACATCACCATGGTGGTAACCCTGACACTGAAACTTAGAATCACTTAGCATGGACCTACACCCTCTGCAGTGAACAGGGCAAAGCTGAGAAGTGATAGCTGGAGAGGAAATCATGAGATCGATACAGGGCAGAAAGAAGAGCCACACAAAAAGAGCACTATCCCTAAAGAGATTGGCATAAAACTTACAGTTTTCAAGTATTTCAGCACTTAAAGAAGAGAATGTACAGAAAAATGATGGGTAAGGAATGCGTTCTGGTTATCAGACCTGTGATGGTTAGTCTAGATTGTCAATTTGACTGGATCGTGAAACACCTAAGATTATATGACTTAGGGTGTGTTGATGAAATGATTGGTTTGTGTAATGGCAGATTGAAGGGGAAGTCTTGCCCTGAATGTAGACAGCAAGGTTCTAATAGGCGCAGGACCTGGATAAAAAAAAGGGAGAAAGCCAAATGAATACAAGCGTGGTTCTTCCTGAAGAAAGTGCATCTACTCTCATCTGAGATATCAGCCTTCAACTCTTCAAACTGGACCTTCACCATCATTTCTCTGGAGAGTTTCCTGCCCTTTCCATCTTGGACTGGGACTGAATTAGTGGTTGCTTGAATTCTGAGACCCCAGCTTTTGGACCAATCAACCAGAGGCTGGTTCCTCCAGCTCTCCACATGCAATCGGAAACTTGGGGCTACAATGCTTTGGACCGTAATATGATATGATAAATCCCCTTTTACCATGTACGTGTCCTGTGAGTTCTGTTACTCTAGTGAACCCTGACCAATACAAGACCTGAACAACAAATTACTCAAAACTTCATGGCAGAAAGTATTGATTAAGTTTACAGAACTCAGGGTTGAGAAACGCAAGGCATATGCTAAGATGTCTTCTCTACTCCACAGTGGCTGGGGCCTCGGTAGGAAGGCAGAAGGCCTAGACCCACTCAGCAGCTGAAAGCCAGAGTCACCAAAGGCTATCTGCTCAGGTCAGGTAGCAGTGCTGGGCAGCTGGGCTGTAGGGCTGGAACTCCACACACAGCCTTGCCCTGTGTCCTGACCTCTTCACTGCATGGTGGCCCATCCTGAGCACAAATATGCCATGAAGGACAAAGATCCAGGAAGGAGCCACACTCGTGCCATAGCCAAGCCCTGGAAGTCATGTAGCACGGTTGATTACAAAATCCTCACATCAGCAGACAGTCAGAGGACTCCCCAAAGAGGAGGAGACGCATCCAACTTTTCTGGTGAGTGACAAGCTTCTGAAAGGGGATGGAGGACCAGAAACATTACTACAGCCATTTTTCGAAAATATGATCTGCCCCAAAGTATGTCACAATACACATTCAAAAGAAAGGGCAAGTGGATGGGGTGGGGATTTGCCATTTGGTTTTGGACTGACTTGTCTCAGGATAAAGGTGGGTAAGCAGGCCTGTTTCAGAAAATAAAGAGAACTCTCCCTGGTTCGTTCATCTGAGAATTCCAGTAATTATGGAAATAGAAAACAATAAAATAGTAGTTGGAATGAAGAGTAAAATTAAATAAGATTTTTTTTTTTTTTTGCGGTACCGGGGATTGAACCCAGGGGCATTCTACCTCCGTGCTACACCCTCGGCCCTATTTTTTATACTTTATTTTGAAACCGGGTCTCACGAAGTTGCGGAGGGCCTCACTAAGTAGAGAGAGAGAGAGAGAGAGAGAGAGAGAGATAGAGAGAGAGAGAGAGAGATAAATAAGATGTTTCTCAACAATGATGGGGAAGTCATCAGATATTTACTTTAAAAAATGTTTGATCCATCTCGAGCTAACACCTGTGTAGGGAGGGTGAGAGGTAAGGATTTAGTTCTATTTTTCTACAAATGGATAACCAGTTTTCCCAACACCATTTGTTGAAAAGGCTGTCTTTTCTCCAACATATGTGTCTGGCACCTTTGTCAAAAATCAATTGGCTATAAGTGTGTGGATTTGTTTCTGTACCTTCTATTCTGTTCCATTGTTCTATGTGTCTGGTTTTGTGCCAATACCATGCTGTTTTTATTACTATAGCTCCGTAGTATAATTTGAAGTCAGGAATTGTGATGCCTCCTGCATGGTTCTTATGCTGAGAATTGCGTTGGCTATTCTGGGTCTTTTGTTTCTCCATATGAAATTTATGACTGATATTTCTAGGTCTGTGAAGAATGACATTGGTATTTTAATAGGGATTGCATTGACTCTGTAGATAACTTTTGGTAGAATGACCATTTTGGTAATATTCATTCTGCCTATCCAAGAGCAAGGGAGATCTTCCCATCTTCTTCTAAGATCTGTGAAGCTACTAGAGGAGGGCATAGGTCCAACACTCCAACATATAGGCACAGGTAGAAACTTCCTCAACAAGACCCCCAAAGCTCAGGACATTAAAACAAGAATTAACAAGTGGGATGGAATTAAACTAAAAAGTTTCTGATCATCAAAGGAAACCAGCAAGAGTCTAAAAAGAAAGCCTACAGAGTGGGAAAAGATCTTTGCCAGTTATCCCTCTGATAGAGGACTAATATCTAGAATATTCAAATAACTTAAAAGACTTTATACTAAGAAAACCAAATAACCCAATCAAGAAATGGGCAGTTGAATTGAATAGGCACTTCACAAAAGAAGAGATAGAAATGGCCAATAAATACATGATAAAATGTTCAACATCATTAGCAATCAGGGAGATGCAAATCAAAACTATACTGAGAGTCCATCTAACCCCAATCAGAATGGCAATTATCAAGAAGTCAAAAACAATAAATGGTGCCAAGGATGTGGGGAAATTGGAAATCTTCTACACTGTTGGTGGGATTGGAAATTAGTTCAACTGCTGTGGAAATCAGTGTGGAGATTCCTCAGAAAGCTGGAAATGAATCCACCATGACCCCATATTGTGGGATACATCTCAGGTTCCAGGCTCCTTGATGTTCAAATCAGATTATTATGATATTTGATTCTGTCTTTCTCTAAGCTCATGTCTTCTCCACCCACTACACTCCCTCAAGGTATGTTTGACACCATCATCTTAACCTCCCTAGCTCAAAGCACAGGTATGATTGCACACACACACACACACACACACACACACACACACACACACACACATCTCCTGTCATTTATATACACCCAAGTAATTTTCAGGCTGTACACATGCCTTGCTGTGTACAAGGCATGTGGTGTGCCTGCCTGTCTTCACCCAAGGTAATGCTGCTGTCGGGATTCATCTTTTCTTTTATGACTCTTTGTATGAAGTTCAGTCAACTATCAAATCATATCTGCTCCATCCCTTTCTCTCCCAGGAGCCCTCCTCATCCTCTCACTTCCTGGATTTTCCCTCCACTGCCACACAGCTGCTCCCAGCCACGCTCCCCTCTTCACAGGCCTGTCAATCTCACGCAATCCCATTCTTTCTCCAAAGCCAGCCACCCCTCAATTCTTCTACTATTACCACCCACACATAAGAGGAATGCTTCTTTTTTTGTGTGATATTGGGCGTTGAACCCAGGAGCATTCTAGCCCTTAGCTATACTTCTTTCTTTCCTTTTCCTTTCTTTCTTTCTTTCTTTCTTTCTTTCTTTCTTTCTTTCTTTCTTTCTTTCTTTTCTTTCTTTCTTTCTTCTTTGCTTTTCTTTCTTTCTTTCTTTCTTTTTCTTCTTTCTTTCGTTCTTTCTTTTCTTTGTTCTTTCTTTCTTTTGTTCTTTCTTTATTTTGTCCTTTCTTTCTTTCTTTCTTTTTCTTCTTTCTTTCTTCTTTCTTTCCTTTGTTCTTTCTTTATTTTGTCATTTCTTTCTTTCTTTCTTTCTTTCTTTCTTTTCTTCTTTCTCTTTCTTCTTTCTTTTTCTTCTTTTTTTTTGAAACAGTGTCTCGTTAAGTTGCTGATGTTCTTGATAAGTTGTTGAGGCTGGCCTTGAACCTGCTATCCTGTAGTCTCAGTCTCCCAAGTACTGGGATTATAAGTGTGTACCACCAAGCAACTGTGCATGCCCAACAAGCAATGCTTCCTGCAGAAGGAGTTGATTATTTTAACTTCTGTAGCATTCTATGCTTGCTCCTTTATACATGGTTCATGTATTTATTTATTCATTTATTTGTTCATTTATTTTAGTGCCAGGGAAGGAACCCAGGGTCTAGCTCATGCTAAGCTCATGCTAAATTACATTCCTAGCCCAAAAAAGATATTGCCCTTTCTTAAGAGACAGGTTCTTGCTATGATGCCCAGACTGGTCCTGAAGTCCAGGGCTCAAGTGATCCTCTTCCAGCAACCTCCGGGAGAGCTGGGCTTGCAGGTACCTGCCACCGTGCCTGGCCAGCTTGCCTATTCAGTTGATATTATCCTCTCACCATCCCTAGACCAGAACAAACTCATGACATTGATCAATTTGTTCCTACCACCTGCTTTTCTGTTTTCTACAAAGTTAAATATTACTTGTTTTTTAAAGATCCAACAAAACTTTCTTCTTTTCCATAAAATGTTTCTTGACTACATTAGCCTTATAAAAATGCTACCAGTTTGCAAATGTGGATCGCAGGGTATTGATCACAGAACAAATCTGACATGACAATATACTGTCTTAGATTTCTCTATACCTTTATGTATGTAGACTGAACACACCATCATATATGCATACACACACAGCATATTTATTTTGCTGCCTCTTATATTGAAAGTTCCTTGGTACCATGTGAGGAAACCTTGCTCAGGAGTGTGCTTTCCTGTTCTTCCTTAACTGGCATACCCACATCAGTTTTCTTTTTCTCAATTTATCATTCCTTGGTAAATAGAAGTTATACATACTTATTATAAAAGTTATACATATTTATTACATATCATGTCATTTTGAAATCAGTATACTTTATAGACTGGCTTAATTGAGCTAACATATATGATCTTCCAATGGTTAGGTGCCCTTTCTCTGTTCTCTGAGGTCCTGACACATTCACTGATTTTATGACACTTGCTGTGCTGATGCAATTATTAATCAGTTCCTAGGCTGAACCTCTTTGTAGCTTGGAGACTATGGTTCATTTTGGGGGGAGGACTGGAGATTGAACCCAAGGGAATCCTACCTTTGAACTACACCCCCAGCACTTTTTTTCTTAATTTTTATTTTAAAACAGGGTCTCACTAAGCTGCTGAGGCTGACCTCGAACCTGTGATCCTCCCGTCTCAGCTTCCCAAGTACTGGGATTACAAGTGTGTGCCACCACACCTGGCTTCTGAGTATCTTGCCTATTCTTCCACTAAACTTTTTTGGGGAGGTATTTAAATGTGGCAAATCAGTATGCATCTTGGGCAAAATATCCAAAGAAATTATGAAAGTATATGTCCCTAGATTTTGCCCCAGTCATCCTGAATAGAATATATGGTAATAACTGCAGAAATACATTTAAAATGGATTTACATGAAAGTTATGGTGGTGTTTGGCAGGCCCTGGTCTGTGGGTTGGCATTTAGGATGACCTGCCTTAAGAGAATCTGGTCCAAGCTTTTGCTTAAAGCCTGAGCCCTTTCAGAATACCTCCGGGTAGGAACCTGGATTCTCCTGATACACAGTCTAATTGATTAACCAGCAAATGAACAATAAGTGTGCATCAAGAGAAGAGAAAAATAGGGAGGAAGGGAGAGAAAGAAAAAGAAGTTCTTCCATTACACACTAAGTAAGTTCAAGTGTGAACTGTGACCAGGTATTGCATAGGTGCTGGGGCTAGAATGAACTTTGTCCTTGTATGTCTCAGACATTCAGATTTTGTGTGCCTTAGCTTTCAAAAAAATAAGATTACACTGCATAATCTCTGGGATTCTTTTCAGCTTCTCTTCTAACCAAATAAGTATTTTTTTCCAGACTGAATTTTTTTGCAACACATGACACTCATACCAGTTAATTCAAAGAGTGACTGTCCCTGCCAAGATGGATCGTAATAATTCCACCTCGAATACCAGCATCCTACAGGAGGCTAAATGTCTTTGATTCAAAAGACCTAAAAACATTCAGTGTCATTGCAGCAAACATCAAATCCAACCCCAGGAAAATATTTGATCATGAGTCATAAAGACCTGTTCTGAGCCATGAATTATATTTAGAGGGGAACAGTAAACACACTTTGCTTTCAAGTTTTATATCTACGGCAGACTCATTTTCTCTGGTATTAATATGAAGAGATGTAAATAGCCCAGGATCTACTTTTTGAAACACAAGCCATAAAATTAATGATCTCTGTCAAAGATTCTCTCATTTCTCATCACGATACACAAATTGAACATAAAACAGCTTGGCTGGATGTGCAATTGCTGGTAGAGGAGTGTGTGGGGGGAGCTGGGAAGTGGGTAGTGCTATAACCTTTATTTAGCAAGGAGGAGAGGAGATGAAAATAAACAAACAGTGCTTTCAATTATATTGGTCTAAAAATAACAGGTGTTCATTAGAACTTGAAAGGCACAAGTCAAGACAATCCATCTAATGGCTTCCTTATAAGGTGCATGTAGGAAGGTTTAATGTGAAAATTATCCCATTGGCAACGTAAAAGGTAGCCAGTATACAAGATATGAGGCTGTGAACCTGTCTGTCTGGAGTTGATGGCTCACCAAGGTGGGGGCCTTTACAAGGTTAGACCCATCTATAATTTATTTCTCCCCTTTGTAAACTACCAACTATATGGAACGATGGATCCTAGTTTGACTGCATTGACTTTCCTAGAGACAGAAGTCAAGCATCAAATTCCTTTATAAGAAAAGAGAGCAAAGGAAAAAAAAGGACATTAGAAAATACATTTCTTTACTGCAAATAAAAAGTAAAAGATTACTTGTAGTCAATACTAAATTTTCCTAGAATTTTTATATCAGGAAGGAATGAACATACATATAGTGTGTACATGCAGATAGCTTCTAAACACACTGATACATAGTCATAGATAAGAGTTCCATTTCCCCTGGGACTCATTTCAGTAAAATGTGTTCATTTTTATATAGATATCTATCCTACATTTATCCTAGGAAAGCCACCTGTGAAACAAATTAGGCCCATCTGAAATATTTGGGGACCAAATATGGGTAATTACATGTTCATATGAATTTCCCTGTGGTAACAAATGTGGAAGAAAATACTCTTTAAAAATGAATGAATGGCTCAGCTATACCCCTCCTCAATATCTGTCTAAAAGAATTAGTCAGAACACTATAGTGATTCATGCATACCTCTGTTTATAGCAGCACAATTCCCAATAGCCAAATTACAGAACCAACCTAGGTGTCCATCAACAGATGAATGGATAGAGAAAAAGAGGTAGGCACACAATGGAATTTTACTCAGCCATAAAGAAGAACAAAATTATGTCATTTGCAGGAAAATGGATGGAACTAGATAATATTATGCCAAGTGAGATGAGCCAGTCTCAAAAAATCAAGAGTTGTATGTTTTCTGTGACATACGGAAGCTAGAGAGAAAGTAGGAAACAAAAGGGACTTCAGTTAAATAGGAGAGAGATCAGTCGAATAGTGGAAGGAGATTGGAGGAGGAAGGTGATAAGGGAATAAAGGAGGGTTGATGAAGAAAAGAGTTCAAATAATGCAGTCCATGTATGAAGATATGACTACCAATTTCAGTATGTATGGGGAGGGGAGAGTGGGGTAGAGTTCGGACGGAAACACACCAAGTGTTGTGTGCATTTATGTTTGTATATCACTTTGAACATCAATGTGATATATAATTATAATGCCCCAATAAAAATATTAAGAAGGAATGAGTGAATAAATAAATTGGACAAAACTTCCGCCAGTAACAAAGCACACCCAAATGACTATGAATTTCTTGCTGGGAGATCTAAAAACTTAGACATACGTCTGATGGTTAACAACATCTACCTCTTTTTTGTGTGTATCTTGCACCAGACATATAGCTCTTGCAAATTCACATTTCACATTAGCACTGTGACACGGGTAGGTTATTATACCTCTTTTTCAAGTGGTACAACTGTGGAAGAGAGAGAATGAATACTATCTGAATACTATTCAAATACATACATAATAGACATTGTGTCTCTTTCCATTGTCCTTGGCCACCTTGTCCTCTGGGTAATATTTGCTATTGATTTTTCATGTGTCTGTGGAGGAATATTCTCTCTATAAAATACATGATGTATTTTTTATTCAGTGGCAGCATATTATACTATCAATTGCTTCATACTTAGTGTATATCATATACCTCTAAGATTCTCCCACATCAATATGTTTCATAGCAGCATGATACTCAGTAATATACATTTAAAGTCCTCTACTAGTGGGTATTTAAGTTGTTTTCATCCTCGGCTAATTCACACAGATATTTAATAGGGAACCTGTGCATTTGTCACTTTACTTATGTGTCTTGTAACTGCAAGGCGTATTCACAGATACTGAGTGCTTTGCCAAAGTTAATGTGTGATTTAAATGTTTATGAAAGCAGCCACGAAAGCAAGACAACTCCTGTTTCCCTTCAGTCCTCACAATGCATTGGAAACCTGTGTGAATTTCACAATTCTAAATGAGCCATTCATGCCATTGTGATATTAATTTCATCATTTCTTAGAGTCAAAATGTGCATCTCTTCAGCCACTTAAAACCATTTGTATTTCAGTCTGTGAGCTACTTGCTCAAATTCTGTGCCATTTCCTAAGAGTTTTATTAAGTCATTCTATTAATTTATATAACTATTTATTGGAGGTATCATTCAGTTATAGAATTGGAAAGACTTTTAGCCAATTTTTGATTTATGTTTGTCTTTATTTTTTAAACATCCAGAATTCTTGCTTTTTAATCCAAACACCAAACTTCAATCATCTTAGGTTTTATCATATTTTGAAGGATTTTGCTACTTAAAATACTACATACTTAGCACTCTTAATCATTGTAGTTATATTTGATTTGGTTCAGGTAGGGCTAATTTTTACTCACAACTCACAACTGTTTCAGAATATTTTCTGACTTTTGTGAGCTTTTATTTATTTGTTTATTATTTATGTGTTTATTATTTTACTTATTTGTTTGTTTATGAATTCATTGCATTTGTCAATGAATTTAAGGAAAATTTGAGACTTGATGGTAAAATGTTTCTAAGATGAGGGCATACATTAAAGAACCATGCAACTCCACCACCCAGCTAAAGAAATTATTCCATATCAATACAATGGAAGCCTCATGTCTCTTTCCTTTAACCACATTATAGTGTTTTCAAATTTTTATATTCATAATTTCTATTCATATCTCCATCATATATAGCATAAATGTAGTATATGTATGACATTTATAACCTTTCTAATCAATGTGTTGTATCAATTTGATTTTTAAAATATTTGACACAAGTTTCAATATTCTTTTTTATTTCTCTGGTACTTGTTATTTTCTACATTATATATATTTTATAATAAATTCCCATAGATACATATTGAAGTAGTTAATTTGCCTCACCTACTATATAATATTTCATTTAAAATATGGATTTCATTACTGTATGATAGTTCTTCAAATAAATATGTATTAATTTATTTTTCCATTCTATTATTGATGAACTTATTAATTATTAACATGTTTCCTCAACATCAAGACTGCTGTTGTAAACATTCTTCTACATGTTTACTGGATTGTGTGAATTATGGACCAGCAAACACACATTTAAGAACAGGTGAAAAATTTCAGACTAAACTACTAAAGAATGAGAACCTTAATTTTACAAGAGCTCCAGGTAATTTCTGAGCATGTGAGTTTGACAAGCATGGCAGTAGGTTTACCTGTGAATGAGACATTGCTAATAGTAAGGCTTGTGCATTTTCAATGTTAGTACATTGCACCAATTTTTCATCACAGTAGTTGTAACAACACTATTCAATCTCATTTAGCAGTTTCTATTCCTCTACTTCTCTGAAAGAACTTGACACTGTCAAATTTAAATATTTTTTACTTTGAATGATATGATATGCAATTTTTATATGATATGAATATTTGCATTTCCTGTTTATTACTGACCTTGAGCATTTATAAACCATGTTTGTGGTATAGTATGACACATTATTCAAACAGTTTTTAAAAAATATAACTTATGCCAGGTGTGGTGGTGCATGCTTGTAATCCCAGTACTTGGGAGGCTGAGACAGGAGGATCGCAGGTTCACAGGCAGCCTCAGCAACTTAGTGAGGCACTCTGCAACCTAGCGAGACCCTGTTCCAAAATAAAGAATAGGCAGAATACATATAAAAATGGCCAATCTGCCGAAAGTGATCTACAGAGTCAATGCAATCCTTATCAGAATACCAGTATCATTTTTCACAGATCTAGAAAAGTCAGTCATTAATTTGATACAGAGAAACAAAAGACCCAGAATAGCCAAAGCAATTCTCAGCAATAAAAAACATGCAGGAGGCATCACAGTCTCTGACTTCAAGTTATACTACAAAGCTATAGTAATAAAATCAGTATGGTATTGGCACAAAAACAGACACATAGACCAATGGAACAGAATAGATGATACAGAAACAAATCCACAAACTTATAGCCAATTGATTTTTGACAAAGATGCCAGACACAAAAGTTGGAGGAAGGACAGTTTTTTCAACAAATGGTATTGGGAAAACTGGTTATCTACCTGTAGAAAAATGGAACTAAATCTTTACCTCTCACCCTGCACAAAAGTCAACTCGAGATGGATCAAAGACCTGGAAGTTAGACCAGAGACTGTGAAATTACTAGAGGAGGGCATAGGTTCAACACTCCAACATATAGGAACAGATAGAAACTTCCTCAACAAGACTTCCAAAGCCCAGGAAACTAAAAAAAGAATTAATAGGTGGAATAGCATTAAACTAAAAAGTTTCTGCACATCAAAGGAAATCATCAAGAGTCTAAAGAGAAAGCCTACAGAATGGAAGAAGATCTTTCCTAGCTATCCCTCTGACAGAGGACTAATATCGAGGATATACAGAGAACTTAAAAGACTTTACACTAAAAAAACAAATAACCCTATCAAGAAGTGGGCAACCAAATTGAATAGACACTTCAAGAAAGAATAGATGCAAATGGCCAATAAATACTTGAAAAAATGTTCAACATCATTAGCAATCAGGGAGATGCAAATCAAAACTACTCTGAGATTTCATCTAACCCCAATCAGAATGGCAATCATTAAGAAGTCAAACAACAATAAATATTGGTGAGGATGTGGGAAAATAGGAACTCTTCTGCACTGTTGGTGGGAGTGCAAACTAGTTCAACCACTATGGAGATCAGTGTGGAGATTCCTCAGAAAACTGGGAATGGATCCACCATATGATCCGGCTATACCACTACTGGGTATCATTCCAAAGGGGTTGAAACCAGTAAACTACAGTAATATATGCATACCCATGTTCATAGCAGCACAATTCACAATAGCCAAATTATGGAACCAACCTAGGTGTCTATCAACAGACAAATGGATTTCAAAATTATGGAAAATACACACAATGGAATTCTACTCAGCAATAAAGAAGAACAAAATAATATCATTTGCAAGAAAATGGAAGGATCTGGAGAACATTATGTTAAGTGAGATTAGCCAATCACAGAAAG
>PVJS01014190.1:0-40780 GCA_004027185.1 Glis glis
CCTCCTCCTCCTCCTCCCTCTCTTCCTCCTCTACCTTCTTCCTTTTAGCTATTTCTTATGACATTTACTTCCTTACCCTGGGTGATGGAAATTTTACTCTCTTAAAGAAACCTTTCTTCACATACCTTCTTCCCCCATTATATTACATCTCAAGTTAATTCATTTTCCAGGAACAATATTAGAATTACATCAGTGTTTTCACATGAGCTATATTACATGTTTTTGTAATCTCATTTCCATTCTTATACAATTCTGTGTCCTCATTGGAGTTAATCATTGCCTTATATTCTCTGCTTAGTTATCTGTGAATATGTCACTAATTACATTTACAACCTAATATGTGAATCTCCAGTCAGTAAAGACAAACACACCAGACAGTTGATCTTCAAGTTTCCTTTCTTCCCCCTGGAGACCTTTCTCCTGGAGTCCTCTTTCTTCCTTTCAATTCTCTCTGTAGGCTTAGAATGCAACTCTCTTTGGGCTTTCCTTAACTATCATTCTGACAATTCCTTTACTTTTATTCTTGGAATGTCTTTTTCCTAAGTTATTCTTTTATTTTGAAGCACTTTTTATTAGCTTCCTTTAAAAGGGTGGGTGGAGCTGGGCGTGGTGGCGCACGCTTGTAATCCCAGTACTTTGGGAGGCGGAGACCGGAGGATCCGGGTTCGAAGCCAGCCTCAGCTCTCTCTCTCTCTCTCTCTCTCTCTACCTAGTGAGGCCCTCCGCAACTTCGTGAGACCCGGTTTCAAAATAAAGTATAAAAAATAGGGCCAGGGGCGTAGCGCGGAGGTAGAACACCCCTGCGTTCAGTCCCCGGTACTGCAAAAAAAAAAAAAATAAATAAATAAAATAAAAGGGTGGGTGGAAGGTACATTTTTGGTATGTTGCAAGACTAAAATTATCTTTATTCTTGCTTCATACTTGAACTTTAGTATTGTATTTAATTTAGAAATTGTTTTCTTCTTGTAATTTTAAAGCATTGCACTATTCATTATCTGATAGCTTCCAATGAGTCTGTTGCTATTTTCAAGTATTTTCTTCTCTCTGGAAGCTTCTAGGATATTCTTTATTATGGAGATGCCTTTATGTGTACATTTTTTTTGCTTCACTTGGCAGGCCTTTTGAGACTGAGTGCTGGACCAGTTCCTGCTGAGATATATTCACATTTTTTAATTGAGTACTGGTAATAGGTAGAAAAGTCTTGGTTTTTTTTTTTGTATTGTTGTCTTTTTGTTTGGCCACTTGACCCAACTCTTTTATCACGGACATTTTAGATAAGTAATACTGTCATTGATCATTGATAAATAATGAATTTTCCTCGTATCTTTCCATGTTCCCATATTTATTCCTCATTTTTCTTATCTTATTTCATTATTTAGGTTATCTAGACTAATGTAGAATAGTAATCATAATACTAAGTACCCTTTGTACTGACTTTAGTTAGAATGATCCTGATATTTTGCTATGGATGTCTGGACATACACTTTTCAACCTAAGGATGTTTCTTTCTGTTTCTAGTCTATATGATTAGTATCAGGAATGGATGATAAATAATCACCAATTTGGCATAAATTTTTAGTAATATATATGTATACATATATACGGCATATATATGTGCAATTTTGCATGCTTTGCGTAATTCTTTTGAGTTTATAATACATTATTTTGCTTAAAAAAACTCCTGAATTGTTGACAATATTTTATTTAGAAATTTTACATAAATCTCCACAAAATAAAAGTTCTGAGCTGGGCGTGGTGGCGCATGCTTGCAATCCTAGTACTTGGGAGGCTGAGACAGAAGGATCGCAGGTTCACGACCAGCTTCAGCTACTTAGTGAGAACATCTGCACTATTAGTGAGACTCTGTCTCAAAATAAAGAAAAAAAATGGGACTGGGTGTTTATCAGAGGTAGAATGCCCCTGGGTTCAATCCCCAATACCACACACAAACACAAAAAGTTCTGAAACTACTTTTCTCATGCTTTCTTTCTCCTGTTTTGATATCAGGTTATGTTAGGCTTTAGAAATTTTTGGCTTGCCTTCTATTAATCTGAGAATTTGACTAGTTTATTTAAGTGTCACTTGCATGAAGATATTGAGATATATTTTATTTGTGTAATTCATGTTCAGATTTTATCATTATTACAAAGATCTTTGAAAGAATGCGTGATTTATGCTATATATACTTGTATGTTTATTATTTTAATAAACTTAACTTTTACTTTGGGGTAATTTTATCATTATTTTGTATAGTGGTGTATTATCATACCCACTATAGTTATGATATTGACAATATCTTCTTATATATCTAAGAGTTTTTCTTTTTTTTTTTTAAATAAACCTTTTTGTGGTACCGGGGATTGAACCCAGGGGCGTTCTACCTCCACGCTACACCCCCAGCCCTATTTTTTATACTTTATTTTGAAACCGGGTCTCACGAAGTTGCGGAGGGCCTCATTAGGTAGAGAGAGAGAGAGAGAGAGAGAGAGACAGAGATTGAGAGCTGAGGCTGGCCGCGAACCCAGATCCTCCGGTCTCCGCCTCCCAAAGTACTGGGATTACAAGCGTACGCCACCACGCCCAGCAAGAGTTTAGCTTTCAATGTCACATTTTTTATCTATAATTTTTGGATTATTAAGACACTTTTTGGATTATACATTTTTATCAGTGTAAATATTCAAGTTGTTTCATTTTGTCTGATAATGATGTGTGTGCTTATAGAAGACTTTATTTGGGGGTCATGGATGGCAACAGACTGGACATCTTTGCCCTGGTGGTAGAAGTGGGCCTCACATACTTGCTAATTTATTATAATAATTCATACTTAACTATTTATCTCCTTGCCTTTTGAGGAAGTTTGCTTTGCTTTGCTCTCTGGCCTGGATATCTAGGTGGAGAACCCTCTCAGGGAAGATTTTCCTTTCTTTGGAAAGTAATTCTGAAGGTTTTATCCTGGGAAGCAAATGCCAGGGTTTCTGTCTGCTTTGTTTTTTTGTCTGGGAGAAGGAGGGCCAATCCTGGCACAGCAGTTGCTGTTTGACTGATGGTCTTTTAATTAATTGTACCCATGAATGTCTTGCCCTTTGAATTTGCTGACTCTGAGCTTGGAGTTTCTCTGGAGCTCCTTTGGGAAGAAAGGTTCTCAGACCTACATTGGGTTGAAGTTTCCTCACTTCACTCTGTCAGTTTGATCTCCACTCTACTCTCTCTTCTGGAAATTCTTCTATATTTCTGTTTGCTCATGGCATCCTTTCTTCTTAATGACTGTAGTTATTGTTGAAATTCTAGGATATATGCATACGTGTGTATATATGTATATATACTTTCTGATATATTGGGATTTGGGGAAGAACATTTATGCTCAACCTGCTGTCCTGAGTTGATCCCATCATATACTTTAAAAGACTATGGTTTTCTTGTGTGAATAGAACTATCAAAAATAAATATAAGAAAGAATATAATAATTGTAACCCATTTTAAGTATTAGAATATTATAATGACTATTGGATTTCACTTTGTGTTTCTTCCTATTACACCTCCTTCCTTCTTTCTCTCCAAGTGGTCATGACTGCTTTAAATTTTGTGCCAATAATTCCCTTGCTTTGAGTAATAATTTACTACATATGTTTACATCTCTAAACACTATATTGTTTAGTTTTGCATATTTTTGTACTTTATATCAATAGAATATGTTCCTTGACAGCTTACCTTTTTGCACAACATATTGTTTATGAAATTTATGCCTGTTTATAAACACAGTTGTAATTTATTTGTCAATATTGAATATGTGGATAATTCTATTGAATGATAATTTTCTTTCTCTTGTTAGTAAACATCAGTGTGGTTTCTTGATTTTTTTAAAATTAGAAGCAATATCACTATGACGCCCTAATTTTTTTTGAATGCTCATGAGAGAGAATTCCTGTGGTTTATATGATTAGGACTAGAAGTGTGGGTCATGAGATATATATACACACCTTCCATTTTATTAGATAAATAACTTTTCAGAAGTGGTTGTACTCTTACATTCCCATATGACCTATACAAAAGTTCTCAAGTCTTCTCATCTTCAGCAATATTTTTAAGTTTTAAAATTTTGCAAATATGTTATATGCAAGGTTGTGTTCCATTGTGTTTTTAATTTGCATTTTATAGATTACTAATGAGTTGGATCATCTTTTGTTTATGTTTTTCATGTCTTCTATGAAATGCTATTTATTTGCACATTTATTAGCCATTTTGTCTTTAACATTTTTAGTTTATTAAGTTTAAGATAGCAATACTCTTTTGATAATGTATAATGAGCATCATATGTACTACAAATATATTCTTTCTGATTTTAAGTTTATCTTTTAACACTTTTTTTTCTTTCTCATAACTAACTGTTTGATTGACATGGAATTGAGTTTTTGAGTAGGTTGTGAGGTAATTTACACAATTTCAATATTTAATTCCCAGCACCATTTTTTACTTACTAATTAGCAAGCCCACCTGTTACATAACAAATTTACATATATTTGTAGGTCCAATTCTTTATTCAGTTTTTCTCTGCCATCTTTTTGCTAATGTCAGGTGTGCTATATTTTTATAACATGTGTTAATGTGTATAGGGGGGAAAGTATGCCTTCTTTTATGTAAACTTTTAAGTATTGTCAAGTTCTTTAAAGGCACTATAGGTATTATGATTTTGATATGCATTAAATTAATTCTGAAAATTGATATATCCTAAATATTATCAGCCTATTTATTAGTCAATTTCTCTATTTTAAAAGGTCTTTTAAAATGTTTTTAGCAAAGATTTCAACTTTTTCTATGAACACCATGCATCGCTTTTCATAGATACATTACTAGACCTGACTATTTCATTTATTGTGAATTAATTAATTAAAGAAGCGATTTTTAAATTCTTTGTATCTTATAAATATAAGTACAATTGATTTTGTGCATTTATGTCATATCCAGCCATTTTGCCAAGCTCCATTATTAATTCCATTTTTTTCTTTTTCCTGGCTATGACCTACACCAGTATTTAAAGTAGAATGAAAATTGGGAACGTCCTCTTCTTGCTTTTAAAAGAAATAGGAATATAAGCTTTGCTGTTTCATTTGAGGTTATATTTCACTAAATTCAAGGCATCCTCTTCTATTCCTGATATCTGAGTTATCTTTTTAAAAATCTTGAATGCCAACTTAATGGAGCATATGTTTTTTCTCATCTATTAAGATGATCATATGCTTTTTCTAGTTAGATGTGTTACTATGATGAACTGTATTAATAAAGTTTTTACTGGTAAATCAATCTTCGTTTTGGAATAAGCCCAGTTTGGCCACTTATATGGGTAACTACTTTTGTTTAGAGACTTTGATGGTTAAAAAAAAGAAGTTGTTTTTGTGAACTCCAAAAGAATAGCTGGAAGGGGAGGGGGAAGACTGAGGTTCATTAATGGAAATACTACCATTGACTATGATTACATATGTGAATATGCCAACATTAGTCTCAGTACTCTGTATTGGGAAGGGGGGGAATGGGGAGTGGGGGGGCACCAAGTGCTGTGTGCATGTACGTCACTGTCAACATGATTTACATTATGATGTGAGATGATAATGCATCAATAAAAGCATATTAAAAAAAGAATAGCTGGACTTATTAGTATCTATTAACTTCAGAATCATCTTTTAATATCACTTTTATTAAAAATAAATATTTTAACTGAACACATTTTGGTATATATGTGTTATAATATAATTCTATCTGATTCTTTCAGGCTATATACACTTTTGTAGTTATTTTGGTGTTGGATTTTTCAAAGCCACTTCGCCCTGGTGGCATTGCCCCAACATCCTTAGCCATAAGTCAGAGTTTGACGAGTTGATTTCTACAGCGCTTACCAGTTCTGGACAGGGAGGCATTGCACTGCCATAAAAGAGTTGTTATGACTCTGGCATAAATGATTTCAGACTTTTTTAGTATACAAATGCTCACACAATCTTCTGACTTCTGGTTCTGGCTTCTCATAAAGATATCAGGTGTCTTTGTCAATCATAATAATGGCAGAATTTCCAAAGAAGGATTGTCCATACCAACTACCTCTTCTATATACATAACTTCTGTTTCTCTTCTTTAAATTTTGGGAACATTTGCCCTCTCAAATGCAGAAGGACAGCCTATATACCTCACTGGGGAATTTGCTTAACTGTTAAATTGGTCCCTAGCTAATAGAATAACTTTTTGGAGGAGGAGTTTTCAGTTTATCAGAAAGTACATTGTCTTTCCATTGGTACGATGTACCATTGGACCCTTTCTTGTTTCATTTTAATGAATGGCTGAATATTTTCCCCTTTCTATACATATGGCTGGGGTCAACTATTATCTTTAGAAAAATGGAGATTAAAAGTGGTGGTACTATTAACATAACAGTTAACTTTGCTTGGAGTCAATGTGTGGAAGCTCAGAGATAGAGAATTAATTGGGCTTTCATTGTAGTCTTATTCTTTATGAAAATCCTGATGTATAAAACTATTTTTAGAGGATGGACTGCCAGAAGAACAGCAGAAATCAAAGACCTCCTGGCCTTTAACTCTTGGAAAACTTTTCAAGTTGCCTTTTTATGTTCTCAATTTCTTCTGTCATTTTTTCTAGGATAATTCAGTATTAGTGTTAATTTTTTTTGTAAAAACAAACTCAGATCCTTTCAAGTATGATACTTACTACAGATTTCATGAGGTCAGATTCCAACAAATATTTATATTTTTAATTGACATTTAGGAAAGGTCTTTAGCTGGAGATGAAGACAAAGAGATAAGGGACAAGCACTTATAATAACTCAACTGTTCTAAAATGATCTGATTTTAACCAGGCCATAAAATGAATATGATTATCTTATTCTTATTCTGAATTTACACCATAAAAACTATATTTTGCTTAAGTACATAAGGTGCAAATTCATTATCATAGTGTCTGAATGAGGGATTCAAGTGCCAACGAACGGAAGACTCATTCCTCTGAAAATCAGCCCATCCCAGCTGTTGATAGGGTTTTCTTCTTTGTGTGGCCCCTAAAACATTCCACAATGCATGTGGCAATAGATACAATAATAGTGGCCTCACCCTCCTCTAACTGAAGCCACCTCTTTGCATGCTGCCTTTTTGGAGAGGGAAAACCTCTGTCACCTCCAAGAAATTCCCACTGACATCCATAGCCATTCATTCTTTCGTTCTGAACTTGGATTTGGGGATTCAGAGCAAAATGGGAGAAAGAGGGGTTTGGGGCAATATCAGCAGGGTAACCCTGATAGATTCCTCCTGAGGGTGGAGAGGGATGGGTGGGTCTAGTAACCCGAGGGAAATGAAAAGCAAAGGCAGCTATGTGGAAGCTCAAAGGGGAAGAAACTATTATTATTCAGATTGTGCATCTCCGGATCAGAAAAATTCAGCTTTTAATGAAGGCATGATTCTCTACTATATCTTTTTTCTTATAAATTGAACTATTTCTGAATATAGGAAAATATAGGCAATAGTCATATCTAATCTGTGATTGGTGAAATCTTTTCTTCATAGGAGACTGTATTTTTAAATTTTATTTATTTTATTTGTTTTTTAATACTTTTATGGGTGCATTGTAGTTTCACATCATAATGTAGTTCATAGAAATAGTGACATACATGCACACAGCACTTGGTGGGCGTTCCCAGGCTCCCTCTCAACTCCTCCCCTTCCCCATACAGGATATTGAGATTGGCATTGGTATTCTCACATATGTACATACTGTCAATGGAAGTGATTCCCTCATTGATCCTCCCCCTACCTTTCCCTAGAGCGCCTCCCTTGCTGGACTGGGGTTCTCTTCCATTATCTGAAGTCCTTCTGGTATCGTGATTACTCCCTAGCTTCTGTGTATGAGAGAAAACATATGACCCTTCGCTTTCTGTGACTGGCTAATCTCACTTAACATAATGTTGTCCAGGTCCATCTGTCTTTTTATTAAAATATCTGTTCAGAGAGAGCAGCAGGCAGTTTGAGAAGGGTTCACAGGCCAGCCATGCTGGAGAAGGCTCGCTTTGTTCAGACTCTCTCCTTTCTCTACAATTCTCTTCTCAGCTTCTGCAGATGGAAAGTGTGACAAACTTTTCAATGACCCTTTCAGATGTTAGTTTCTCTGCAAAATTTTCCTTGATCTCCAGCAGAATTAATCATATCTGTGTGCTCCCTTGGCATCTTTCACATACCTGATTGCAAACACAGCTTTGTTTTACAATGCTATATTTTGTGTTCACATGCCCTTCTCCTTAGCTATATTAAACCACATAGAGCAAGGAAGGCATTAAATACTGTTTTCTTTAGTGCTTAGAAATTTGCTGGCATAAATTAGATATAAGATAAAATGTTATTGAATGAATGATAATTTGTAATATATATAATGTATATATCATTGGTGTCTTCTGTTTAGATTTATATATTGGTTGCTTATCCAATGCAAATATATATGAGGAAATGAAGGACTCTTGATAATATGGATAGTAGGGGTGATTGATAATGAATATCTAAGTGTTATTGGCTTTTTTTCTACAAAGACACAAAACAGGTCCTCAGTAATACTTGTAGAATAAGTGAATAAGCAATAAAAGTTTCTTTTTTATTAAACAATTTTGATAAGTTCTAGACACAGAGTAAACTTATTTACTTTATAACATTTATTTTTTAATGACACTGTGAGCATGGTGTTATCTCATTACAGAGATGAGGAAACAGATTCAAAGAAGGAATTAGGTAGCTTTATTAAAATCAGAGAACTTTAAGCAATGGAACCAACATTCAAACTGAGGTTTGTCCTCATTTTCTCACTATGCTGTCCACTCTACACATTGCCCACAAATTCGTGGTTCTTCTTTAAATTTTGGTCTTCTTTTCCATTATGTAGAGATGAGTAAGATATAAGGTTCCACAGTTGGTGGATCTTTTTAAAAATTTTCATATTTATTTATTTATTCATTAATTTAGTTTTTGTTGTACTGGGGGATCGAGCCCAGGGGCATTCTACCTCTGAGCTATATCCCCAGACCTATTTTAATTTTTATTTTGAAGCAAGATCTCACTAAGTTGCTGAGGCTGGCCACAAACCTGTGATCCTCCTATAATTTGTTTATTTTCCTTTATGCAACATGATGTTTTTACTAGCTGCTACAACATTTATAATCTTAGTTACTTAAGGGCAAGAATTGTGTTTCACTCATTTTACCCATAGTATTTACCTGACACAGCACTTTGCCTATAAAAGTATAAAATCAGTTCATTTGTGATTTTGATTGGGGGAGAAAGAGAGAGAGAGAGACATTATAAAGGTCATAAATTAGTGTAAGTACCAAAGATATGTTATGAGAAAACTTATCTTTGAATTCAGAAGGATATCCATCAAAGTTATCTCCAATATCATAAGCTTCAAAAACTAAAAGTTTCTTTGCCCCCAAATAGCAATAAGAATGTTGGAAATTCAGTACTTTTTTTTAATTTGTTTGTTCATTTTTGATACTGGGAATTGAACCCAGGGGCATTCTACCTATGAGCTACACTCCTAGCCTTATTTTATATTTTATTTTGAAACAGGGTCTTGCTAGGTTGGCAAGGGTCTCACTACATCACTGAGGCTGGCCTCTAATCTGCAATCCTCCTGTCTTAGCCTCCCAAGTGCTAGGATTACAAATGTGTGCCATCATTCCTGGCTTGCAGAACTGTTTTTTGAAGGAGAAAATAAACTCAGTAAAATGCAAAAATTCAAATTTATTTTTACTCTGTATACCCATTTTCAGACCAGTATTTGATGACTTTGCAAATATAGTATTTCTAAAAGCTACATCCATATATACTTTCTATGTAAATTTTGAATAAAATTAGCCATAATATTTATATGTTCATATATCACTGAGGTTCCTAAATTATGAGCTTCTACTGCTATGTTTTATTCATCTTTTTATTCTTAGTACTTACCATAGTGTCTAATTTATATTAAGTGCTCAATGAGTGTTTGATTAATGAACAAATTTCCATTTAGTATATGACAGTGTTCAGTACTTAAGAAAGAAATTCTCTCTTGGGTTGCAATTGGTTCTTGACTTCAGAACACATTGTTACCACAGCTCTAATAAATCTAATGTGGCATGAAACATAGGGAAACTTTGTTTTATACTTATTTATACTTATGAGTTGATTTTGAGACTTTAAAAAACATGTAGCTTATACTTGGCCGCGCTCAGACATTTTTAATTAAACCTATTATCTATCCTTTCATTGATTTGTACATTATACAACCAAGATTAAAATAATAATTTGAAGTCCTGGTTCCTATATTAGTTTATTTATAACAACAATTTGTAGCTTTCAGTAAAAATCCATTATTTTATATAATAATTACATGTGATCCTGTTCCGGTGCCTATAATCTACTAGAAAAAAAAAGGTAAACCAATTCAGATTAAATATAAGAAAATAAGATACTACAGATTAATGCATACATAAATTCAGTGTGAGGTAGAAGAGTTTGAATTGTGTGAGAATATTTTGGGGAAGGGTAGGTTAGTTTTGAACAGTCTAAAGAAATGATGAATTTCACTGGGTAAGATTTGTATCAGATTCTTAATACTTGAATGCTGTGATTTATAGAATACTAAAGGAAAAGTTGGCACAAGAATAGTTTTTTTTTTCTTTTTGGGTAAATTAGGTAAGTATGTAGTTTGTAGTGGCAAATGAATGTATTTCATGGATTGAAGCAAAATAATAGGTAGCTTTATGTGGTTATGATTTTAAGTCCCACCTAAACGACTGTAGAAGAACCCCAGAGGTTTTGAAGACTAATTAACATGGTTTTAAAGGAAGACTACCAGAGTGCTACTGACCAAAACTAAGTAGACATAAAGGAACTAGAGCAGATTTATTAGTCCAGGAAATGTTGCTATTTATAAAAACTTTGAATGTTCCAGCATTTAGGGTTATTTTTTAGACTCTCCATAAAGTACTATCAGAAAGAAATAGATGAATATAACTTAATCAGAATGCATTGAGTTAGATTTTTTTCAATTGACTCAGTTCTTATTTACTCGTAGTTGGTTACCTATGAATGCACAGGACAGCAGGTAGTCTCAGCTCTGTTGACCTCCATCATCCAAGCGTAGGATGTGTGAATGGCTGCACAGACAGATGATTTGGGCATGCCCCACAGTACAGAGAGAAGTGCTGGGATACTGGGGTTGTGTGTTTTAGAAATACATAGGAACGGCATAATCCTGCTTGGAAAAAACTCAGCATGACTTTTCAACTTGCAATATGAACTTAAAATAGGTTTAAATTACTAACAATATGAAAATGATAATAGCAAAATATATACAGAACATCTTATGTGCTTATCCTGTGAAAATGTTTTACATGCATTCTCTCATTTTAATCCTTAAAATTACCCTACTAATCACGCTAATTTGTTATGTTATTATTGTAACTATTTTTCAGATAAGAAAAATTAGACTTAAACAGGTTAAGCAACAGTTTAAGGGACACAGAATTAGTCAGGGTTAGTGATGGAACTCAAGCGAAAACTCTACTTGTAACAACATAAGCACATAGGCAAAACTTCTAAAAGGAGACACTGAGCAGAAATATAGAGTGTTTGTAATTAACACAATTGCTGCTCAGAATTAAGGCTCCCATGTGCAAATAGCTATTAATTTAAAAGATTACAATGCCAAACTTGTTGAACTTCTTAAATCAATAAGGTTCAAATACAAAACTCATTTTTTGGCAGCTGAAGACAGGAAATGTAAATTTGAGATGAACTGGACAGCAGCGAAGCCACTCACCGGAACACAAACTTGTTCAGTAATAACAGTTGGAGGTTTCTTTGGCACAAGAATAGTTGTAAAATATTTATGTATGATTAAAGCAGCATCACTAGAAAGGAAAAGATTCACAGCCCTTCCAATAATGGATTTGGAAGAAGGGAAACATATATATGTATGTTGTAGTGTAGGAATCAGCTGAAGGTTAGTGTTGAAGGTTAAACATTTGAATTTTACCTTTTATACTTGCCTTCTGTGTAAAAATGGTTAATTTTACAAATGAAAATGAACATCAGGTACTAGAAAATCAGAAGATATGTTTTATCTACCATCCCCTTATTTAAAATAAAGTGACTAACATCATTAAACATATCTTTGGATGGAATGATCTTCTTCTCAGGTAATCTCTCTTTTTTTTTTTTTTTTGCAGTACCAGGGATTGAACCCAGGGGCGTTCTACCTCCGCGCTACTTTTTTTATACTTTATTTTGAAACTGGGTCTCATGAAGTTGCGGAGGGCCTCACTAGGTAGAGAAAGAGAGAGAGAGAGAGAGAGAGAGACAGAGAGAGACAGAGAGAGACAGAGAGAGAGAGAGAGAGAGAGACAGAGAGAGCTGAGGCTGGCCGCGAACCTCCGGTCTCCGCCTCCCAAAGTACTGGGATTACAAACATGCGCCACCACGCCCGGCTGGGTAATCTCTTTTGATTAAGAAGCCACTCAGAAGCCGGGCATGGTGGCGCACGCTTATAATCCCAGTACTTTGGGAGGCAGAGACCAGAGGATCTGGGTTCGCGGCCAGCCTCAGCTCTCTCTCTCCCTGTCTCTCTCTCTCTCTCTCCTTAGTGAGGCCCTCCGCAACTTTGTGAGACCCAGTTTCAATATAAAGTACAAAAAAAATAGGGCCGGGGGCATAGCGTGGAGGTAGAACGCCCCCGCATTCAATCCCAGGTACTGCAAAAAAAAAAAAAAAAAAAGAAGAAGCCACTCCGATGGCACAGAAAAGGAGAGAAAAGTGATTGCTTTCCCTCCAAATCATGTCTGAATAATAAGTAGCTAAAGCAAGAATAACTTGAATATTGAGGTGTCTTTATTTCCTAACCTCAGAACATTCAGCCAATTTCTTTATCCATAGAGAACAGCTGGAACTCAGGGTGATACAGGCAACTTTTTGTACTGAGTAGTGCTGATAACAAAGTGACTGTTTCCTGCATCTAGTGATTCTTAAATAACAGTTTGACTCATCAAATCCAGGATTATCAAAAGAACGCACTCTAATTAGATGCCTTGAGCAATAATTAATAGATAAAGGATGGGCATTAAAAGGATACTGTAAAGCAAAGAAAAAATAAAATGTAAATAAAATTGATGACTTTGGTTCAATTATACCCAAGTACCCAAAATTTATAGAAATAACCAAGTTGAGATAAAAATTATTCAAGTATAAAGATATTGCTAAATATTTAGTTTCCTAAATGGTGATAAGCCCTGGTCCTTGATTATATTAAAATGATCCTCCACTACACGTTTCCAAATAATGAACCACCAAGTATAACTGAAACGGAATTGTACATTGTAATACTAAGAAAAGCTTACAGGTGTTTGGCATACATCAAGTACAGAAAATAAATGATTAACTTAAATCATAAATTAAATGAAACATAACAGTAAAATAAAAACTTTCCAGATGATTTTCAACCAAAAACTTGCTTAGGACTTTGGAAATTACTATATAAGTCTCATATCTTAGTTCAAATTTCAGTTGAAATGATTATTACATATATTTTGAGATATGGCTATGGTTATATATATTCACACACATATTTATGTATTCCAAGAAGAAACACATTATCTTGTAGTCTTTGTATTTGTTTCTATGTTTGATTCAACACTACCGCATAAACTTGTAACTACTGCATGATGTTTGTGCCTGTGATTCCCATAAATGAGAAAAGTGAGCAGTTACTTGGCATTTAATTAAATGCATAACTGTGAGAACAGCTTTCTTAAAAGTTTGGGGACAAGTTTGGCTTAAGTTACTAGTAACTTATTCACCAATATATCTAAACAGAAAAAGAAAACATTCTGTGACAACTTCAAACAGAAATATTATTTAAATGAAAATTGTGCAAAATTTAAAATTTTACCTTTATGTAGATATACTCATAAAATTCATGAAGGAGGGCTTTGCATTTTTAAAAAATATGCTCTGGGTAAGAATGAGTATTATATTGTGCTTCTGCAAATGAGGAAATCTGGGAGCAAAGTTACTTGCCAAAAGTCAGATAGGATGTAGTGTCAAAGACAGGGCTTACACCATGGCCATCTGACTTAAGGTTCATTGTTCATTCCATTAAATTACAACTAGGGTTTTGAATATAATTATTATTTATTATCCATGAGCCATGTTTTGTGACATCTGTGTTGCTACCAGTGATGTTGCCTAAATACATGGCAATGTATGTATTTATTCAATGCGTAGATGAGACAAAAAAAGTCATTTATTTTTTAAAAAGTGAAGGCATTTCTAAATAAGATCATAGATCCCATATTTTTTATCTCAATCAAGAAATTCAGTATTTATAACATTAGGCATTAATAAAAGGAAGATATGGGTACACTACTCTAATCTGACATAGATTTCGGTGTGTTGGGATATGGAATATCTGCCTTGGGGATTGGCAAGGTCAAAGGACAGCATGGTTTGGTCCCTCAGAAATCTAGGGTAGAAATTGAGACCTGGGGCTCATTGAATATTCATGGAGTAAATATGTGCAAATTTCAAACACTTTTAAAAATAACATCTGGCTAAATTCGCCTTCTTGTCACTTGTTGCTTTGGCACTCTTGATGTGCACAATTTTCCTTTTATAAATGGCCAACAAACATATGAAAAAATGTTCAACATCATTAGCAATCAGGGAAATGCAAACCAAAACCACACCAGAATTCCATCTAATTCCTGATAGAACGGCAGTTGTGAAGAATTACAAACAATAGTAAATGCTGGTGAGGATGTGGGGAAATAAGAACTCTTATACACTATTGGTGGGATTGTAAATTAGTACAACCACTTTGGAGATAAATATGGGGGTTCCTCAGAAGACTAGAAATGGAACCACCATATGACACAGCCATACCACTCCTCAGTATCTTTCCAAAGGAATGGAAGTTAGAATAC
Organism: Glis glis; assembly: GCA_004027185.1. Classification (NCBI taxonomy): domain Eukaryota; kingdom Metazoa; phylum Chordata; class Mammalia; order Rodentia; family Gliridae; genus Glis; species Glis glis. Next base: position 14,996 of record PVJS01014190.1, read on the forward strand.
TATAGTGATACCTGCATTCCCATGTTTAGAGCAGCACAATTCACAATAGCCAAATTTTGGAACCAACCTAGGTGATTGTCAACAGATGAATAGATAAAAAAAAAACTGTGGTATATATACACATTGGAATTGTACTCAGCCATAAAAAAACAAAATTATATCATTTGCAGGAAAATGGATGGAACTAGAGAATATTATGCTAAATGAGATCAGCCAGTCTCAGAAAGTCAAGTGCCATATGTTTTCTCTCATATGTGGAAGCTAGAATAAAAATAGGAAACAAAAGGAACTTCAGTCAAATGAAGAGGAAAACCAATAAAATAGTGGAAGGGAATTATGGGAGCCAGGTGGGGGAAGGGAAAAACAAGGATCCAGGAAGGGAGCAGTTCAAATAAGGTTGCTTCCATATGAGGTTTCACTACCAATCTCACTAACATGTGTGGGGAGGGAGAAAGAGGGAGAGGGATGGCATATGGAGGGCTATACAGCAAGTGCTGTGTGCATGTATGTTTGTATCACTTAGAATCTCACTGTGATGTATGATTACAATGCACCAATAAAAGTATTTAGAAAGTCTTTAGGAAGAGCATGCACCTGACATTTTAGCATGTGTACCCCACTTTATCTAGTCATAATATCTGTCTAATTCACAAATTAGTTACCTGCCAGGTCCAATGTAAACAAATTCTAAAGTCCCTTTTGGCTAAAATAAAAACTGTGGCATTTTCATCTACAACTGGCTGGTTGTATGTGTCATTGCACACAAATAATAGCTAAAGTCTGCTTCTGCTCCAGACCATAGCATTTTATGACTACATGATCCACTTAAATTTGTTTAGGACTCTCAATTGCCAAGAAGGTAAAGGTATCCCTCACAAAGTTAAAAAAAGTTAATATAATATTCTCATTTACAGAAATTCTTAAGAGTTGCATTAATCACTTGCCTAATCAAACAGGGAAGCCATTTGCTTTCTCAAATCTAAGCTGAAAGGAGTCTAAACCTGTGATACACAGATTGCCATCGTCTCATGATCTTAATCCATGAATATGAATTTTTATGAATGATTATGTTATTTCATTTATTTATTACTTTATTACTTTTTTATTACTGACTATATTTTTCTGGGTCTATCAATCTTACTCATCATTGTGATTTCTTTTTAAACATGGTATTGTTACATTTTTTTACTGAATTTGGAATACCATGCATGATGTTTCAACCTTTTTTCCCATACATTCTTCTTGTCTTGGTTCTTGGTATGTTCTCTCATTCTCTTTTGTCTCCAATCTCAGAGGAAGAGAAGGTTAGTTCACCCCATCTCCTCCCCTAAGCATTTTCTCTCTTTTTAATTTTATTTCTTTCTGCTGGCTCCTTTCTCTCTACCAGGACCAAGAAAACCTTTTCTTCTGGTGCTCCCTGGAGCACCTGCCCTCTGTCTTCTTTCCTTGCCAGATGTGTTTAAAGAATAATCTGCACTAAGTGCCCATCATTTGTGCCATGACTGTTCATTTCGTAATTATTTGCAGGTAATCTTCTCTCAGTTATCCCTCTGAAATTGCTTCTGCCTTTTTTGATTAACATTATGGCTTTCTTTCTGATTTCAAAAGTGATATGCACTCATTTTAGAAACTTAAACAATTGTAAAAAATACAAAGCAATACCTTTAATTCCATTCCCCAGAGATGCATAAAACCATTGCTAACAATACATAACATTTCTTTTTGTTGGCTAACATTGATAACTGTTCTTTCAGTCTTTATTTATGTTTCTCTATATGTTGTCCTTGAATATAAGGGTGTGTATGTGTATGTAAGTTAGCTTTTTTGTCACTGTAACAAAATACCTGAGAACAACAACTTAAAGAAGGAGGAAAGGTTTATTTGGCTCATGGTTCCAGAGGTTCAGTCCATGGTTGGCTAACTCCAAGGCAGAAATACTGTGGCAGGAGGGTGTGACAAAGTAAAGCCGCTCAGCCCATGGTGGCCAAGAAGGAGAGAGAGAGAGAGAGAGAGAGAGAGAGAGAGAGAGACAGAGAGAAGAAGAAGAAGAAGAAGCAGAAAGAAGGAGGAGAAAGAGGAGAAGAAGGAGGAGGAGGAGGAGGAGGAGGAGGAGGAGGAGGAGGAGGAAGAAGAAGAAGAAGAAGAAGAAGAAGAAGAAGAAGAAGAAGGCAGAAGCAGCAAGTAGGGACAGAGATTGTTATATTGTCTCAGTCAACATTCTCACTGCTGTAATCCAAAACAACTGACTGCACAACTTGGAGGAAGGAAGATTTATTTGCTCACATGTTTTGAAAATTTCAGAGTTCAGTCCCTGTGAGACCAGGGTCTATGGAACTCAGGCCATGGTGGTGGGAAGCAGAGGAAGAAAGAGCAAAGCCTTTGCTCTCATCATGGAGGTTGAAAGTAAGAGAGAGCAAGCAAGAGGATTCAAAGACAAAAGCACACTCCCTAAGACCACACCCTCAGGGATCCATCTTCTTGGCCACATTTCATCTGCTTATACTACCACCCAGTAAATCCATTATAATGGATTTATCCACTAATGATATTGCAACCCTCATGACTTACTTACATAAACTCTGAACATTAATATATGAGATCTTCAGGGGACTTTCTGTATCTTACCATATCGGATATAGTCTTCAAAACCACACTTACAGTGACCCAACTCTCCAGCCATGCCTCACCTCTGAACCTTGTTGTATTGCCTTTGGGGGGATATTCTAGATGTAAACCCTAACATGGCTGTGTGTGTTTGTGTGTGTGTGTGTGTGTGTGTGTGTAAGTAAAATATTTGTTAGCATACATTAATGTAACATATATAGTAGGTTTGTATGTATACATAATATTCTCTTATGTGAAATTATCTCTTAAGAATTATTATCCTTTTTGCTTATCTTTAAAGCATAAAACATTCTCAGCTCTATTATTTGAAAACCAACTCTAATGGTTATTTAATATTTTGTTATACACAATAATTTTAGGGCTTGATTTCAGTTGTGTTTTAGTCCATTTTATAAACTGACAAAACTATATATATGTATCATGTACAGTTGATCTTCCATCCATGGATTCAACCAACCACAGATTAAAAATACTCAACAATTTTTTCTGTACTGAAGTATAGACTTTTTCTTATTATTATTCTCTGTATAATACAGTATAATAATTATTTACATAGCATTTTCACTGCATTAGATATTATAAGTAACCTAGAGAAGACTTGAAATATATGAAGATGTTCATAGGTTATATGCAAATACTACTCTATGTAATACAAGGGACTTGAGCATCTACAGATTTTGGTATCCTGTATGTGGAGTTCTAGAACCAATCCCTTGTGAGTACTGAGGGATGATTGTACAACATTATGTTTTAAAATATGTATACATCATGGAATGGCTAAGTTGAGTTAATGACTTATGTGTTACTTCACTTTTTCATCATTTTTATATGGTGAGAATACAAATTTTTATAGTAATTTTCAAAAAGTACAATGCATTGTTATTAACTACATCACCATGTTGTAAAATGTATTTCTTGAATTTATTCCTCATATCTAACCAAAATTTTGTGTCTTTCAAATAACATCACCACACCCTATCCTCTCTCCCTACAACCCATGGGTAACTACCATTCTGGTCTAGCTTCTTAAAGAGTTAACTTTCTTAGACATTATATATAAGTGAGGTCATGCAGTATTTTTCTATGTCTAGTTTCTTTCGCTTAATACATTATCTTTTAGGTTTATCAATATTGTCATAAAATCACAAGATTTCCACTTTTAAAAATTCTGAATAGTAATCCATTATGTATATTTTCCATATCCATTCATCCCTCATTGTAACTTGGGTTGATTCCATCTCTTGGGTATCATGAGTAATGCTGAAATTACTATGAGAGTACAGGTACCTCTTCCAAACACAAATTATATTTCCTTTGGAAATATACCCAGTCATGGGAATCTTGGAATACATAGTAGTTCTATTTTTAATGTTTTTGAAGAGCTTCCACATTGTTTTCTATAATGGCCATGATAATTTACATTTTGTGTGTTTGTCTTTGTGGTGCTGGGTATTTAAGCCAGGGGCATTCTAACTCCGAGCTACTCCCCCATTCCTGTTTTATTTTTTATTTGGAAACAGGTTCTCACTAAGTTTCTTAGAACCTTGCTAAATTGCTGAGGTTGGATTCAAACCTGCAATCCTCCTGTCTCAGCCTCCCAAGTATTGAAATTATGGGCATGTGCCATCAAACCTGTCTGCTAATTTACATTTTATCAACAGAGTATAAAAATTCTTTTTTCCCCATATCCTCACCAACACTTATCTTTTGCTTTTTCGATAATAGCCATTCTTACAGATGTGAGGTGACATCTCACTGTGGTTTAATTTGCATTTATTTGATGATTAGTGATGCCAAACTTTTTTTCTTTATTTGTTGGACATTTGTATGTTTTCTTTTGATAAATGTCTATTCACATCATTTGCCCACTTTTTTAATTTTAATTTTTGTCATTCTTGGGATTGAACCTGGGGCCATTCTACCTTTGAATTATGCCTCCAGCTCTATTTTATTTTTATTTTGAGTCAGGGTCTTGTTAAGTTGTGAGGGTCTCACTGAGTTGCTGATGCTGGCCTCAAACATGTGATCCTCCTGTCTCAGTCTCTGAAGTACTGGGGTTATAGGCATGCACCACCACATTTGCCCAATTTTTAATGGAATCTTTGCTTTCTTGTTATTGAGCTGTATTCCTTATGTATTTTGAATATTCATCCCTTAGTAGATGGATGGCTTGAAAATATTTTTATTCCATTTCATAGGTTGTCTCTTCACTCTGCTGATTGTTTTCTTTGCTGTGAAGAAGCTTTATAGTTTGTAATATTATTAATATATTTTCATTTTTTCCTATGCCTTTGGCATCATATCTAAAAAATCATTTCCCAGTCCTACATCACAGACTTTTCCCCCTATATTTTCCTAATAGTTTTATAGTTTCAGGTATTATGTCTTTAGTACATTTGAGTTAGCTTTTGTATATAGTGGGAGATAAGGCGCTAATTCCATAATTCTGCATGTGGATTAAAGAAATTGTCATTTTCTCATTGTGTCTTCTTGGCACGTTTGTTGAAAATCAGTTGACCATAAACGTATGGATTTATTTCTGGACTTTGTCTACATTTATTGACATTATCATGTAGTTTTTGTCATTCATTCTGTTAAATTGGTGTATATTTATTTATTTACTTGCATATTTGGCCCATCCTTATATCTCTGGGATAAATCCCACTTGATCATGATGAATGACCCTTTTAATAAGCTATTAAAGTTGGTTTGCTAGTATGCTGTTGATTATTTTTGCTGCTAAATTTATCAGAGATATTGGCCTCTAATTTTCTTTTCTTATAATGACTTTATCTGGTTTGAGTATCAGGCCTCACAAAATGAGTTTGAAAGTTTCCCCTCTACTTCAATTTTTTGGAAGAGATTGAAAAGGATTGGTATTAGTTCTTTAAATGTGTGTTAGAATTCAACTGTGAAACCATCAAGTCTTGGGCTGCTCTTTGATGGGAGATATTTCTTATTCAATTTCCTTACTTATTCTTTGTTCTAATTTTTTATTCATTTGTGATGAAGTCTTGGTAGGTTCTAAATGTCCAGAAAATTATACATTTTTTATTGGTTATTCAGTTTGTTGGCTTATAATTGTTCATAGTAATCCCTTAGGATCTTTTGTATTTCTGTGGTATCAATTGTAATGTTTCTTATTTCATTTATAATTTTATTTATTTGAGCCTTCTCTCTTTTTTTTAATTTGGCTAAAGGTTTGTCAATTTTCCTAATTTTTTCCTAAAATCAAGTGTTATTTTTTGTATTGTTATTGTTTCTTAGTCTCTATTTCATTAATTTCTGCTCCAATCTTTATTATTTTCTTCCATGTTCTAACTTTGGATAGTGGTTGTTTATCTTTTTCTAGTTCCTTCAAGAACTAGAATCTCATTAGGTTATCTGAGATTTTTTTGAATTCAGGAATTTGTTACTATAAACTTTCTTGCAACCACTTTTGCTGCATTTGGTAAATTTTGGTATATTGCATATTCATTTTTATTTGTCTCAAGATAATTTTTAATTTCCCTTTTAATTTATTCTTTGACTCACTTGTCCATAAGCATCTTTTAATATTTCCACTTATTTGTAAATTTTATAAAATTTCTCTTGTTAATGATTTCTAATTTCATTATATAGTGAGAAAGATACTTGGTATGGTTTTATTTAAAAAAAATTAAGACTTGTTTTGTGGCCTAACATATGACCTGTCCTGGAGACCATTCTTTGTCACTTGAGAAAAATGTGTTGCTATTAGATGGAATGATCAGTATATATCTGTTATGTTCAATTGGTCTAAAGTGTAGTTTAAATCTGATGTTTTCTTATTGATTTTCTGTCTGGAGGATCTGATTGTTGTAGAAAGTGGGGCATTGATTGAAGTTCCCTGCTATTACTGGATTATAGTGTACCTCTCCCTTTAAGCTAGTCATAATTACTTTATATATTTAGGTCCTTCAATGTTGGATGCAGATACATTTACAATTGTTCCGTCCCCTTTATGAATTAACCCATTTATCATTCTGTAATAACCTTGTTTTGATTTTTTAAGGTTTTTGACAGTCTGCTTTATCTGATATAAGTATAGATACTTATATATCTACAAATATTCTTATAGATACTGCTCTGTTTTCATTTCCATTTGCATGGAATATCTTTTTCCTTCCCTTTGCTTCACTTTCAGGCTATGCATGTCTGTAAAGGTTTAGAAAGTCTCTTGCAGACAGTATAAAGTTAGATCTTAATGTTTTTATCCATTGGACCACTCTTAAGTCTTTTGATTAGAGAATTTAATCTATGTATATCCAAGGTAATTATTAATAGGTAAAGACTTATTACCATCATTTTGTTAAGTATTTTTTGGTTGTTTTGTAGATCCTTTGTTCATTTCTCCCTCCCTTAGTTTCTTTCTTTGTAATTATGTGATTTTATCCAGTGGTATGCTTTGATTCCTTACTTTTTATCTTTTGTGTAACTACCATAGATTTTTGCCCTGTTGTTACCAGGACACTTATCTAAAACACTTTACAGGTATAATAGGATGTTTTAAGCTCAACAGTTAGTTCCAAAAAAACAACCCCCCCCAAAAAAAACCTTCAATACTCTTTCACACATGTTTTGCCTCTTAACCTTCATATTACAGATAAAAGTGATTACACAATACCATTACAGTATCAATCTAAACTTGACTGTATACTTACTCTTACCAATGAATTTTGTACTTTTATATGTTTTAGAATTACCAGAGTCATTTTTTTAACTTGAAGAACTTATTTAGCATTTCTTGTATCACCAGTTTGGTGATAATAAACGTTCTCATCTCTTCTCTTCTGATGAAGTATTTGTCTTTCCTCAATTTGTGAAGGATAGGTTTTCTAGGTTCAGTATCCTTGGTTGGCAGGTTTTTTCTTTAGCAACTTGAACAAAGCGTCTTATTCTCTTCTGGAATGCAAGGTTTCTGATGAGAGATATACTCACTGAAACTCCCTTATATGTAATTTTTCTTCGCAGATGTCCATTACCTTCCCTATCCCTAAGTGTCCTTCGCCTTATCTAGTAGACTGCCCTCCGGATAATTCACTCTTCCCAAATCTATATTTTCAGTGTTGAAATATCTCATAAGTTCTATCCCATCTTTTTTTTTACTCAACATTTCTACCTAAAACCAATGGTTAAATACAAATGGGGCTCATCCAAGCTAATATAAAATCGAACTTAATTAACACAAATTTATGACATTTTGTAACCTCCAGAATTCTTTCAATGGCACCAACTACATTCTGAATCTCTTACTGAATGAAAAACATCTTTTGTAACTTTATTAATCTTTTGTGCCAACATACCCAAGCCCTTGTTTGCCATCCTTTCTTTTCCATTTAATCTCACTGAAATTTATCCTTCACAGTTTCAGCAAAACTTGTAACTTCTGTTAATATTGTCTTTAAGCTCTCCAATGTTTTCATTTATCTAAAAACAAAGGTGTTTTTAAAATGGAAGCTAGTAGTAAAATAAGGTCTGATACATAGCATACCATAATATAAAAAGTATTTTTAACAACGTTTTGACCCTTGAGTTACCTGCATCACAGTAGCTTTCTTTTTATATTTAGATAATTTGGTACAGGGTCTCTTTGTTAGTCAGCTTTTAGCTGTGAACAAAATATTGGACAAGAACAACTTAGAGGAGGAAAGATTTGTTTTGGCCCAGGGTTTCAAAGGATTCAGTCCATGGTCAGTTGGCTTCAAGGCAAAAACATGATGGTGGAAAGGCATGGAGGAGGGAATCTTTTCATCTTATGGCAGCCTGGAAGCAGGAGAGAGAGAGAAACAGACAGACAGACAGATAGACAGAGAGAAAGAAGAAGAAGAAGAAGAAGAAGAAGAAGAAGAAGAAGAAGAAGAAGGAGGAGGAGGAGGAGGAAGAGGAGGAGGAGGAGGAGGAGGAGGAAGAGTAAGAGGAGGAGGAGGGGGAGGAGGAGGGGGAGGAGGGGGAGGAGGAGAAAAGAAGGGAAGAGATTGGGCCAGGTACAGATAATAGTCCTCAAGGCCACACCCCCAGTGATCCTCCAGCCATGCCATATCTGCCTACAGTTACCACCCAGTAGTCCATCCAAATTATTAATCCATGAAGTGAATAATTCACTGATGATATTACAGTCAACATGATCCAATTATTTTCTAAAAACCCCATCTCTGGACATTGCTGCATTGCCTTTATCATATGAGCTTTTGGGGGAACTTTCCAGATCTAAACCATAATAGTATCTTATTCTTGCTTCTCCACAGATTTCTGGTCCCAAAGTTTTTTCACTATGTGCATTTCTCTGAGATATTGCTTTCTAATCCTTAAAATCAATACACAGTATATTAGGTGATACCTGGGCTGACAGCACTTCTGATCTGATCTACTTGGGGTTTGTAACATCTACCTGACTCACCATTCTCTTTAACAAGAAATCAATCAACAACTGCCTGATCAGAGTCAATTGTCCAAAGATACAATTGAGATGCAATTTAGCTCTAATAAGTTCTGTACATTTCCAAAATCCATTACTATGGTAAGAATGTTTCTGTACAAATATGTTAAATAAACTATATGTTCTATGTATGCATGTCTAGCACACTTAAATGAACAGTTTTATTTCTATGTGGAGAAGAAAAAGATTGGAAAAATTAGTGTAGAAAAAATGCTATTCTATGGAGAAGACCATGTTTGATTAAGGATTTTACCATGCTATATACCCAACTGTCTTTACCCATTAAAGCTTTCTTGGACAGATATGTGCTTGAGAATTCTAAAAGCACCTTTTTTATTGCCAATATAAAGCTTCAGGACTCTCTCTCTTCATATATTTTCCAGAAAACAATCAAAATCTGAATGTTTTTCCTCAGTTTTAGCATGAGAAACATTTAAGAGCAATGGGATGAGCTAATGTGGAAGGTCCCATAATTACCTCCCATTAAGGTCTATAAAAACAGAATGGCTATTTATATTCTTGGAGTTGTCTTAATGAAGCTCTTCATTCAGTGGAGGAGTGATTCTGTGATGGTTTCTGAGGTCATTTTAGGTCTTGTTTTGAATAGTTTTAATGTCTTAGACAAGTTTGATTCAGAAAATCACTCTTGTTCAGAAAAAAATTGGTCTGGTATTGGTTCTATTATAGAGTTAGTATGCACATCTTAATTATTTCATCATTCCTGAAGAGGGTGTTTAAGAATACATGAAATAATAAGTGAAAATATTCTATCGCCTCTTTAGAAAAAACTTGAAAGATAAGTCTGAAATTGTCTCACTCAGTTGTTTTCTAATCTCTAAACAGCTGAACTGCTCTGATGGTTGAGACAATTAATAAAAAAAGTCTATATTTTGAAGAAATGAAAAGTTGGAATGAAAGTAAGGGAAGATCACTGTTTCAAAGATGTGACAATTCAATTCATACCAACACTGTGGGTTATAACAGGCTTTTCCTTCTTCCAAATAGTCTTTTCTTGTCCCAAAGTCTCTTTTGCCACCTCTTTCCTCACTACCTTCCCAGCCCCAGCATCTATTTTTTCTCTACATACAGTTACAGGAAGGGAGAGGTAGAGAGAAGGAAAAGAACATGAGTTTTGAGTCAGACAGACCTGGGTTTGAATCTTGCTTTATCACTTAGCATCAGGATTGCCTTAATCAAAGTATATATCCTCCTCTGAAAACACTGAGTTAACTTATACCAGTCACAGTTGTTACAAAATGAGACGATATTTTAAAACAGCACAGTTGCTGACACATATAAATTCTTCATAAGTATTGGGCATTATTTTTGTATTTTGAGGTGCCATGTCAAAAGAACACTACCCAATTTTTATATACTTAATTTAAGCCTAAAAAGGAATGTAGAGATAGGAATAAATGATAAGTAAAAGCAAAAGAGATTTGAAAGAATGAGAGAACTATTATCATGAATGCTTTCAATTGAGATATATACTTTTAAACCAAATAAATATTGAGAATAGCATTAAAATCTCAGATATAATTAGAGTATAAATGCCACTGGCAATGTTTCTGAACAAGAGGTCCCAATGGAGAAATAATATTTTGGATATGTACTTAAATATGCATGTGTAGTACATCAAGGGTGGATGTTTGTTTGTGAAAGTGTGTGATGTTTCCCAAGTTAGAGAGGCTGTATGGCAAAAGGGTTAAAAACTTGAGTTCCGGAGCTGAGTGTAGGGTTTGCATTCCAGGTTTGTCACTTAGAAGCTGGATTACCTTGGACACATAACTGTTTTGTTCTTAATGCTTTCATGTATAAATTTGGGATAATATTGCTATGCAGTATAGCTTGTACTTGTTTGCATGTATGTGTGCTAATTAACTGAATTAATACATGAAAGGGATTACAGCAGTCTGCTTGGCAAAGGCCAAGTGTTCAATATTTATTAAGTGCTATTATTATTATCATTAGTACTAGAAGAAGCTACAGGGAGATAGTGCTACTTGGAAACAATTACATTTGGTAATCTTCCCAGAATTATTTTATGGTTAACATTGATTAAGCATTGAATATCTTCAAAGAGTGGAAAGCCTACTATTTGAGCCTAAAATAAAGAGATCAATATTATTAGCATTTTATTTCTTCATTAATACTGAAGTTAAAGAGAGCTAGCTTGGAAAGCTATTCTACAAACCAAATTAGGATCTATCATTTATTTCCATTTGTAAATAAGATATAATATTGGGTTTGTGTCTAACTTTAAAAATGATTTGTTCAATGCTGTTATAAATCTATTATAAAAACAATTATACATTTATTTTACTGTGTGGTGTATCTCTAATCTATGTCCCTTATAAACACACATACACCATTTAATCCTTGCCTACAACTCTGAAGGGCAGAGCACAAATGGAAAAAAGCTGAAGATCTGAAAGATTCTAATTCTAATTTGAGGCTTGCCTAAGTCACATGCTGAGTAAATGGAAGACTTTGTGACTTTTCATTGTGTCACTTTGTGTCTCTATAAGTCTATCCATTTCCTGAGAGTTTTACTATCACACTACTCTGTAGACTTTGGCTGTATTTTCTTGTGTTCAGATAATGTATCATATTTAAAAAGAAAGTTCATCCTTTTACATCAGTGTCAATTAGGAAACATGGTTGCATTGAGATGGAGAGCCATAAAGGTCTGAGGCTTGGCAAGCAATTCTCTGGAGGCAGAATGGGAAGTAAACTCGGTCTATAGGAATTCAGTGCTTCAGGCATCCACTAATGCAGAAGGCCAGAAATGAGAAGCATGGGAGAAGCTGATCAGTAGACAAACTGGAAAAATGTGACCACAGCGACAGTGGGGTTGGATTGCAGCTGTGTTAATGAAGCAGGTCCTTGTCAATTTTGGGTGAACCATGCTGACAGCCAGCAGCATGCACCAAAGAGTAAATCATGCTCTCTGGAGGCCTACCACAGAAGGGATGCAACTAATGAGATGCCATACATCACTCTGATGAGATATGAATGCTCATCAGGAACAGTTGACCTAGAAACCAAGGCCAGGATTTCAAGGGGGATCTTACAGTCAAGCCCCTACTGGTATAGGCAGATACTGATGAAATACATGATTTTTGTAAGCCAACTTAGTTATAGAGAAGCCTTGAATTTTTCCTATCAGGGCCGACAGGGATTTTTTGGATGAGTGTACACGGATAAATCCTAAAATAGAACAAAGCAGGGGTAGGCTAAATCTTGCCTGTCTGTGTGTAGGGTAGAATATAGGAACTCTGGAATCATATAAACCTAGATTCATATTTCAGCTCTTCCATTTATTTCCTATAATACTGGATTATCTATCTTCTTGGGCCTTAGTTTCTTCATCTCTAAAATGGGATTTAGAACACCTACCGAAAAGAACTCAAGATAATATACATAATGTTTGATCACACCACATTGATTTAACAAATATTTGTATTTGTCTCAAGAAAAGAATCATATTGCACATATTTTACTGATAGTAATTGCTTCAAAGTCTTGCTTGTTTTTTAAAGCTTATGATCCATCGATTCAACAATTAGTTGTGGGAACATAAACTATTAAGGGAATTGTGCCAGGGACTGGGGTTATAGAAATGGAGAATGTGACCTTGTTTCCAAGTTAATCACTGCAGAACAAATGGACGACTTCTAGAGAATGCGTTGAGTACAAAATGGTAAGGGAGCAACAGGTGATAGTAATATTTGTGGTGCATTTTAAAGTATGAATGTGGTATATGCAGGTAAAGGAAGCTAAGCGTAATGACATATTCCCTGAAAAGGGTGACTTATACACAGATATGGAGGCCTGGTGTAGATCAGCATGGTTCTTCACAGGGATTTAAGGCCATTTATCATGTTTAAATGACTTCTAACAGTCAATTCAAATCCCAGTCAAGACAAACATTTCCATCTAGCCTCCTTTCTTGCCAATCATTGCCTCCCAGCCTTGACTTCAGCTACATCCAGTTATCAAGCTTTCAACATTGCTTGGCAATGTCAACTAACAAAGCTCTAGGGATAGGCTTTAGAATTGTGGGCATGGTCTTCGATGTCTTTCTAAAACAATTTAAGTGTGGTCAATGCTACAGATGTGGTAGCAAAAAAAAAAAAATGTGTTGAGCTATTCCAGGTCAAAGTATAGAAGCAGTTGCTTCTGTACTTTATATACAGCTTTGTAAAGAAGTATCATAAATTGAATAACCCAAAAGGATTACAACTCCCTATTCCTAAAATGCATGTTATCCTAAGCATCTATTGTGTGCATTAATGGGACTAGTTTAAAAACAGTGTTTAAATCTTGTTCAAGTCATTCTATCAGAGCAAAGGACAGAATTCTGGAGCTCTGTGCCTAAGTTGGCTTGCATGAGCGAGAGCGAGTAGCAGTAAACTGAAGCTATTCGCATAATGCTCCACTTGAGAGTCACAAATCAGCCTTCACCTATACAACTGTGGTTTTTATTTTAACTAGAAAAATAGGTTAGAAAAGACCTTTTGGATAAAAAGGTCCTTTTGTTTGTGTATTGTTGGAATATATTTCTTTAAAATGTCACTTTGCCCAGCAAAGTCTACGTGTAGGGAAATGCATAGCTACATAAAGAAAATTTCAATATCTACATTTATATTGCTAGAAATGAAAGAAGTGATGGCTGGTGACTTAAGATTTCAATAGGTGTTTATTTATTATATAAAGCTTGGTTGCCTCTGATTAGTTCCTAGTGCGTCTGACATAGTTAGTTGATTAACCAGGTAAAAGAATAGCAGTTTAAATATAACTGACACTTTATAAGACATAATGGCCAGAGAGAAAACATACTGACTGGGACCTGTGGTTTTTATACTCTGTTCTTGAAAGTCTCATTATTTACCAAGGATTAAAATAACCCAGCCAGAGTGATTAAGGGGGGAGACTTCTTAATCAAATATGTATATATTTACTCTAAAATATATGGACCAATAGAGAAATGCTAACCATGGTACAGATTTATGTTGTTCATCAAATATTGGGTCTCTATATTTTATTTATTTCAAGAGCCCCATTTAACTTGTAGTCTTTGAGAGAGTGGTACTGGATGAGTATAACCACCTGTGATGTCTTATCTGATATATCAGAGTTGTCTCGACAACAGAGAACAAAGTTTGATTATAGATGCACTTTAATTCTTCCTAATTAGGAGTTGAGACCTAAGGAAACTTAGAGAATAATTACAAAGGGCATTTTTTTGAAGAAATTTCCCATGGTACATTTAACCACGTTGATAATGGCAGAACTGGGAAATAAATCTAAAACTAAAAATTTGCTAAAGTTATAATATTTATGAGAATACCTAACTCCAGAGAGTCAACGTATTAACTGGGTTCCATGTAAGTAGAAGGTTATCAGAGTGTGAATACAGAAATTGTATAGATTTTTAATGGGAAGGTAATTAGAAGCACATTTATGAAATGACAGACCAAAAAGAAAGTGTTAGTTTGTTAATAGGAACAGTAGATGTTAAGTGAGTTATTTGCTAAGACATGTATAGGGAAAATCAAAGGACAGATGCCAGCAACAGACATGAATTTCCCCAGAGAGGAAAAGAAGAACTACGATGGCACAGAACCAGATGATCAAGGTATTAGAATGTGAAATCTGACAAAAGCTCCAGGCCATATGGAGCCTATTCCATAATTGTGAGATGGAAAAAGGAAAAGATAAACCTTTCCCCCCATCCTTGGTTTCCAGAGAAACAAGGCCCAGTATTGAAAGAAAATGCTAATGTATTTAATTTAGAACAAGAATACTAAAGATAAAGTTAGCTATGAACAAGATAATTTTGTTGATACTAAAACCATTCATTTTTCCCAGGCTATAAATTAATTAAGGTTTATTTGAAACTGATAAAATGAATTGATAAAATGTATTCTCCATCCAACTTATTGTCATCAAAGTGATTATATCATATTACCAAATAGTTGCCCAAGGAATTAGTGCATAAAGGATATAGATTATATTAAGTTATAAAAAAATACTTCTTAGCATCAGACAATATAAGCATCTCAATCTTCTACAGTACTAATGAAAAAACGAGGAATAATAGAAGAGGATGTGTGGAAGCATGAGGGAGGGAGGAGATATTTTTGAGGTAATCTGTTGAATGGAGAAAAAAATGCAAATCTATATTTCAAGTTCTGTCTCCAGAGGGTGATTTCCTAAGTTATGTAGTACTATTGTTTTTTTTATATTAATGTGCTTTTATTGGTGCATTAGTCTCACATCATAGTGTAAATCATGTTGACAGTGGCATACACGCACTCAGCATTTGGTGCCCTGCCCGCCTCCCCATTTTCCTCCTTCCCAATACAGAGTACTGAGGTTGACATTGGTATATTCACATATGTACACATAGTGTTGATGGTAGAATTTCCATTGATGAACCTCAGTCTTCCCCCTCCCCTTCCCTTAGTCCACCTCCCTGGCTCCACTGAGGTTTCTCCTCCATTATCTAGAATTCCTCTGGTAGCCCTATGCTCCCTAGCTTGCACATATTGGAGAAAACATATGTCCCTTTCATTTTCTGTGACTGGCTAATCTCACTTAACATAATGTTATCCAGGCTCTTCCATTTTCTTGCAAATGACATAATTTTGTTCTTCTTTGTTGCTGAGTAGAATTCCATTGTGTGTACTTCTCATAATTTTGCCTAAATGGCTCAGTTGGGGGTGCTATTTTTTAGTAGCCCATGGGTCTACAGGTTATGGATGCTGAAGAAGGTTATGCTGGCAGTCAGTCTAGAAGTTCAATAAACCCCACCACTGAGTGCTTGGTTTAATTGCTAATATGAAGTTCATATCTCTCCCCTGAGTAGAGAATTTTTTCTTTTCTCTCGATTCTGCTTAGGACTCAAGACTTTGCCATTTAGTTTCTTGGATGTGCCCTCCCCAGTTCCGGAATACCTCTGGGAGTTTGTGGGAGTTGCTCCTATATAGTCTTTTGGCTTCTCCAATGTGCTTTTTTCCAGTTGCATCCTAACTTCCTCTGGCTCTTGCTCATTGCAGTCTACACTGGAGCTGGCTGCAGCAATTCGCAGCACTGCTGGTGTGCAGGGCACCCATCACCCCGGGATCACCCACTTCTCATGTTGCTCTCATTCCCACTGCTCTCAGCTAAATCTCAGCCTCCCACAGGTCCCACCCTGAGTAATGGGTCACTTTGTACTGGTTGCTGCATCTGCCAGTTGCAGCTCCAGGCTGCCACCACTACCTTCATGTTTTTAGTCTGCACAAAGTAAAGGCAATGTCTTCTTTTTTTGTTGTTGTTTTATTTAGAGTGGTCCTACAGCAGAGTTGCTAGGGACTTTGGTTTTACATCTAGTTTACCCTTGCATATCTCTCCTTCTTTGGTTTGGTTCTGTTTGCTATATTTGTCTTTGATTTCCTCAACTATTACTGACTCCTAACACTTTAAGAAATATAAAGAACACATTAAAATATAATTCTTTATAATTTGCAACATATGGACTAGACAAATGTATTTTCAAATTATGGGGATACTGGACAATTTTATGGAAACAGAAATTGTATCCTATTTATTCATGTATTTCATGTATTGGCCAGAATTTTTAAAACCAAATTAATGTGTTTATTGATAGATTTAAAGTAAGAATTAAGGATCACTATTCACAGCAGGTTTGATGTTGTTAATAGTTAAAATCTTATTGTCAATTTCCTTTTAATTTTTGCTTGTCACAAATTAATTTTTAAAAATTAATTTTTGGAGTGAGTTGAGTCTTTTGGTTAAGAATAACCAAGTGCGGTGTGTATGTATGTCACTGTCAACATGATTTATATTATAATGTGATTATAATGACTATATTATAATGCACCAATAAAAGCATACAAAAATAAATAAAATTGCTGATATCAAAAAAGAATAAATATATTTTCATCAGGTATGTCTAAATTGGATGAAGAATTGTTTCTTGGTGGTCTTCATCATCCAGGTCTATTGTTTCAATCCTTTCATTAAGATTTAAGGTAAATCAGTTGTTTGAAAACAGATTATTTTTTTCAGAGAGGGAGTGGTTTCATTCACAGTATGATCACTCTCATTGGCATCATAAATCTTTTATTCAGTACCATTTGGTGGTTTGCCTATGTTTCCAGCTGTGCAAAAGAAGGTAAATTCATTTCAAATGTTTCTTGAGCACCTGTGGTACATCAGGTACTACTATAGGTACTGGGGATATGGAGATGCACTGAACATGGTAAGGATGCGCTGGCTATCAGGAGGGGAGAGGGGGAGTTTGTTTCAGATGGAGGGAAGAGCATATGCAGGAAGCAGAGTATGCAAAATGCATGGCCTGTGTAAAGCCAGATGAACGGGTGGCCACAGCTATTGTTAAAAACATATGGAGTCTGTTCCTCAAAGCCATATAATCCAAGATTATAGATTCTATGAACAAAATAAATCTCATGTCTTATAGATTATTTCCCCAAATAATTCAAGAGTAAATGTAGGCAGTATACACAGATGCTTAGTTAAAATTCATCTGATGACAGGAAAGCATTTAAAAATTAACCAAAAAACAAAATGTGTTCCCTATGGAAGTAGGAAGACGTTGTGCATATTTTCATAAAGTGACGTACTTTGTCAAGACACTTAGTAATGACTGAGGAAAACCGTAGAATTATCATGCAATAATCAAAGGAGGGAATTCACATAATACAAGGGATCACTGTAAGAGTTATTGATATGAAGTTAACACCTGGAGCTGCCACCACTAATGAGGTATCTTTGGTTGAAAATGCCTGCTATCAGCATCTTTTATATGCAGAGAAGTGCTAAAACAGCTCCCACACAATTCAGGAGGGAAATTTCTATTAACAGAATGTTAGTGCTGGGAAAGGATCATCGTGAACTGAAGCTAACAGAAACCTGAATACTTCAACTGGGATGGCCTTAAGAGAATATCTCCTTCCACTTCTAATTTTACAAATAAGAAAACAGGTAAAGTGAATCTCTCAGACTCACATAGCTGGTTAGTAGCAGACGTGGTGCTAACGTCCAGTACAGCGTTCCTCCCAGAGATTTTGCTCTACCTGTCTAGTCCTTTTATATTAGGTAGTTAGATAAATAGATACTTATGGGAAAATTAAGTGGCTTTTGCAAATCATTTAGTTTCAGACCTATAATAATCATAAAAATTCAGTCTTTTTACTTTTAGATTTGAAATCTGTCTACCATGTCATGCCACTTCTCATATATAAGTATTTATTTTCTGATCAAGGTGGTATATGAGGCAGAAATAACAAACTTCAGCTGGATTTGATTTATGTTTCTTTCTGTGAAAATTAAGTGATATTTTGAGACAATTTTACTAGTAATCTGGTTTTCTTTAGTGTCCCCAAGACCAAATGGACCTTATAATTATAAAATATATTATATGTCATATATAACCTAATTTAATAAATGTATAATTTAATAAAATTAGTCAGAATGGGGAAAGCCCATTAGGTGGGATAGTGCCACGATCCTGCCCTCTGTTGCATTTGTAGATCAGGTGTCTCCATGACAGTAAGTCACAGGACTTCTGAGAGGGATGCAACCAATTAAAATGGTGAGGCATTTCTTCGGTGTCAACAGTCATAGCTAAGAATTTTGGCTTCATAATATAGGATGTATGGGAAAATGAAGTCTTAAATATTATGCTGCATTAAGAAGTTTGTGATTTTTTACTACAGGGAGGTCTCTTTCTTTGGACATCAGTATCATGTCAGGATGGGTCCTGGATGGCTTGGAGACATT
This sequence comes from Glis glis, assembly GCA_004027185.1. Classification (NCBI taxonomy): domain Eukaryota; kingdom Metazoa; phylum Chordata; class Mammalia; order Rodentia; family Gliridae; genus Glis; species Glis glis. The sequence goes on from PVJS01014190.1 coordinate 33,891, forward strand.
GGCCTGTTTAGCCTAAGCAATCCATTTCATCCAGTTCATATGTGCGCTACTCATTGCAGTGAGATTGGTAAAGGTGGTTCCTCCTTTTTAGAAATCTGAAAGTTGAGATCCCAAACCAGAAGGAGTCCTAGGGGCAGTTATCAGGAGCCAGAGGGGGGAAGTAGAAGGAAAGAAACAGGGGAAGAAGGGAAGTGATGGGTGAGCAGTGGGAAGGTCTGGCTGAATCCTGAGGTGGGGAGTGATTGATAACCTTCAGCAGTATGCTTGGCTACTCTGCACTCATTAAGAAGGCAGACAAGGGGCCGAGCAGGTGATTAGGGTGCAGTGTGGCTGCTCAGAGTCCTGGTGAGAGGCAGAGGCCAGAGTCCAAGGCCTACACTAAACATGGGGACATGAAAACTACCCTGGGATATCTTAAATAGGCACCCCAGCAAGGCTGGTGCAAGAAGAACTAAATATGAGTGGACAAGCATAGGTAGGAAGAGAATTCAGATTTCTGTAAGAATTACCTGTAATTCCCAAACATGACTATTCATCAGAAGCTCTTTGGGAATGTTGTGGTAATGGTTAGAAGATGCCGTTAGATACTTTAGAGTGTTTCTGAAAAAGCACCCTAAATGCCGGATGTGGTGGTACATGCCTATAATCCCAGTACTTGGGAGACTGAGACAGGAGGTTCTCAGGTTCGAGGACAGCTTCAGCAACTTGGCAACACACTCAGTAATATGGCGAGACCCTCTTTAAAAAAAAACTATGAAAAAAGGGCTGGGGGTACAGCTCAGAGGTAGAATGCCCCTGGGTTTAATCCTCAGTACCACAAAAAAGTACCCTAAACTATTCTGTTGTACAATTGGTTTTGGACTACACTCCTCTGCATATTTTTATAGGAAAAATATGATGATTAAATAATTATATTTTAATGTTTAATAAAGTCCCTGGCATTCTGGTAACACCTTTACTTATCAAATTTCTTTGACCCATAAAAAGGCATACAAATGAGAGGCAAGACTTTCCCTTCTATTCTTATACCATCAAGGGAAAAATCATTTGAAATAAGCATCAGATGGATCAACATACAGGTATAAAGGTGAAATATCATCTCAGGTCTCTAGTTTTTAGTGGAAATAAGCATCTACTTACTAGTCTCTGGACATAAATAAATGGGAATATTGACCAGTCCAAAGAGATCATTGCAGCATTTTGTAAAGGCTGAGTGATACTTCTTCCTAAATATAGCAGAGACTATGCCATTTAGAGGAATGTGCACAGTATTAACCTTTCATATTTCAGGTCATTAGAATGTGATGTTGAATATTTTCATATATCTGAGAAGATAAATTGGCCCTGAAGCAGCTTGTTTGAGAGAGAAAAAAAAGGCTTTGATATCAATTCAAGAAATTTGGGTTCTAGCCCTACCTTATTCAGCTACTGACTAGCAGGGTGAACTGCACTCTGCTCCTTAGTGTCCCAGAAGAAGAGGAAGTACATCTCCGTGGCTTCCTGAGAGATAACATTATATGATGTTTTTCATTGTGATTTAGGATTCTTGGACAAGAGTGGGTCAGATGACTGCCATACTATAGAAGTTGGTGAAAATGTATCAATACAGCTTGCATTCTTCCAGTAAAATGCTATAGCTGACAATATCATTTCTGGATTTGCCATTTATAGTCTCTAAATAAACTTCTTTAATTTTTTGACCTCCAGGGAACTTATTTATTTGTTAATACCTTTATTAATGCATTGCAATTACGCATCCTAGTGGGGTTCAATGTGATACAAACATGCATGCACATAGCTCTTGGTGCAATTCCTTCAACATCTCACCCCACTTACCCCTCCTCCCTCCCTATATGTGATGGTGAAATTGGTAGTGATATCTTCATATATTGCCATAGTACTATTTGGACTGTTTTCTTTATCAATCCTCTCTTTTACCCTCCCCTTCTCCCTCCCTCAATCCCCTTCCACTATTCTACAGGTCCCTCTCCACATTATCTAAAGTGCCTTTTGTTTCCTGTTTTCTCTCTCAATTTCACATATGAAAGAAAACATACAACCCTTGACTATCTGAGACTGGCTGATCTCACTTAGCATAATATTCTGTAGTTTCATCCATGGCATAATTTTGTTCTTTCTTGTGGCTGAGTAAAACTCCATTGTGTGTATATATCACATTTTCTTTATCTGTTGATGGACACCTAGGTTGATTATATAACTTAACTATTGTGAATTGTGCTACTACCAACATGGATATGCATGTGTCACTATAGTATTCTAACTTTAATTCTTTTGGAAATATACCGAGGAGTGGTATGGCTGGGTCATATGATGGTTCTATTCCTAGTCTTTTGAGGAACCTCCCTACTGATCTCCATAGTGGTTGTAATAATTTATAATCCCACCAAGAGTGTGTAAGAGTTTCTATTTCTTCACATCCTCACCAACATTTGTTATTGTTTATATTCTTGATGATTTTTGTTCTAACTGTAGTTAGATGGGATCTCAGTGTAGTTTTGATTTGCATTTCCCTGATTGCTAATGATGTTAAACATTTTTTCATATTTTTATTGGCCAATTGTACTTCTTTTAAGAAACATCTATTCAGTTCACTTGCCCATTTTTAGAATTAGGTAATTTGTTTTTTATTGTTAAGTTTTTGAGTTCTTTATATATCTAGACATTATCATAGGAGTCGCTGGAAAATATTTTCTCCCATTTTGCCCAGGAAATAAAACTGAGAATCAATAAATGGGGTAGCATCAAATTAAAAAACTTCAATGCAGCAAAGGAAACAATAAAGAGTCTAAACTTCTTTAATTTTTAAAGAAAATGCTAGCTGATTTTCTGGATCATTGATTTACATTTTTCTCTCGAAACCATCCTAATTTGTTATTATTTATTTATTTATTCATTTAGCAAATACTTATTGATACATATTGTGGTAAAAACACTCACTTACTTAGTATGAAATATCTGTCCCTAAGGAATTTAGGTATTAGTGGCAATGGCAAGAAATATACAGTGACCAAGAAGCTAGAAACCATATGTTATAATGATGATTATCATAAGAATTCAGACTAAGAGAGCTGATCTGGTGCAATTCAGATCGATAAAGGTGACATCTGGGTTGCATCTTAATATTAGGTAGGATTTGGAAGTAGAAATTTGTAGGACACAGCATTTCGGGCACAGAGAAATGAAAGAACTGGATCATGTTTGGAGACTAGTGAATGGTTCAGTTTGGTGCATAGGGCATGTGAAGAGGTTTCCTGGGAAAAGAGCTGAAAAGATGGTTTGATGAGTGATGGCAAGGCACCGCTAGTGAGGCTCCCGGGTTTCACATCTCAGGAAGCAACTTTCTGCACATCAGGCCCATCTTGGGCTTGTTAATTTCTTATTTCTGCCTGCAAGGTACCTCCGCTGTCAGCTGTGATCGCCAAGCTAGCGTGCGTATGTTTCCTTGCTGTAGGGCTTATTTTCAGGACACACTTGACTGGTATGTTGGCCTTGAAACGTGGCCTTTGAAATGTGATACTGGATGCTAAAGGTTAGCTTCCTACTGTCTTGACTCTTTTCTCCAGGCCGGGCTCTGATTTGATTAATTCTTAATCTCTTCCCTTCAGTATTCTTCAAGAAGGAGAGACGGTTGTTTAAAATAAAAGAGAAAAGGCGAATCTCCTGTTACTGAACGCTGGGTGCCTCTGGTGTCCAGAGCTTCATTATTGCCTCACTAGAAGTCCAGCACATTTACAGAACTGCCCTGGCAAGAAAAGACTGCACGTGTCTGAGGAGGCGTTATGTTAAAGGGACAAAACAGACCTCATCATAATTAGATTCTGAAACTAGTTTTGTCATAGTGAAAAGAAAATTTTAAATCAATTTCTCCAACGTCCAATCCTATTTTTTTTTTTTTTTTTGCGGTACTGGGGATTGAACCCAGAGGGGTTCTACCTCTGAACTACACCCCCGGCCCTATTTTTTTTTATACTTTATTTTGAAACCGGGTCTCACGAAGTTGTGGAGGGCCTCACTAAGGAGAGAGAGAGAGAGAGAGAAAGAGAGAGAGAGAGAGAGACAGGGAGAACAGGGAGAGAGAGAGACAGGGAGAGAGAGAGAGAGCTGAGGCTGGCTGCGAATCCGGATCCTCTGGTCTCCGCCTCCCAAAGTACTGGGATTACAAGCGTGCGCCACCACGCCGGGCCGTCCAATCCTATTTATCATACTCCTCTGACAACTATTTTTGCTTACCTCTTTTAACTCTATCAATTTAGCTCCACTAGTGACTTTAGGTCTTCCATAGGGTGTATTTGTATATTAATTGCTTATCTTCCATCAAAAATAATGTGGGAGTTTCATTTTGAGGGCAGATCATCTAGAATGTGAGGTTTAGAAGAGTAAAATTCATGCTGCTTTGTCTAACCGTACTCAGTGTATTTGGGACTGGCTCTTGATAGCATTGGTAGGGGAACTTTGTTCTGGATTCTCAACCTTTTCTTTGTGCTCCTTCCTTATCTTGTTAGTGGTGTTGGCTTCTCTCTCAGGAGCAGATTCTGCTAGCTCCTTTCATAACCTGCTCTTATGTGATGCACCTTGAAACCTATTAAACCAGGGTTTAATGAACTGATAATTGAGATGTATCCTTATCATGTTTACTTGCTTTTAATAACTCATCATACTCTAAGACAAAGGAATTATTTTCTAATTGACTAGTTTTGAGGTAGAGAGACATTCGTGGCTTATTAAAAGAAATAAAGCATCCTTTACTTCTTCCCATGCCAATCAGAAAGAGCTATTTTTAAATTAAGTATTTGATTAGACATTTCTAAAGCTTCTTGTTGGGTATGACCTTACATTTAGAAAATGTGCTTGATATTTTATGACTACAAGCTTCCTGAGTCTAGTTTGCATTTAGAATACGTTCCATTCTTCAAGTGTTTGATGTTTTCTCCTAACATCTAATGAAAATTCTGTACTGCTGTCAAAATTCAGAAAGCACAGTTATCATTTCACTGTGGTAGTTCAGGAGAATTTAAATTCAATTTGTACTCCTCAAAATCACCATCTGTTTAGGCACAAGCAAATTACATGCAAATAATGTAGAAAATATCAGGTGTATTTGTTCCACTTGGATATGACCTTTGGGAAAACAATAGAGTGCCTGGCTATATTGTGCAAAGAGTAGAGAAGTCTGGCTGAATGGAAGGTCATCCGTATGCATAAAAACTATAGCTTCTTTATGTAATGCTGATATCGGAATTATATTCCTGATCTGACAAGGGGAAAAAACTAAAGAAGGTTAGCCTCACAAATGTGCTAAAGAAAAAGAGACAAGTGATATTATTTCACCAGGCTTTAGTGCTAATCTTGTTATATCAAGGAAGAGAGGATAGTAACATTAAAAAATATTGTGTCCAGAACGATATTTGCAAATTAAATCTAGATTCCTTCGAACCAGTTTAAATGTATGATAAACTGGAACTGGGGGCATTAATGTCAGGTAGGATTTGTGGCTGAGAATGCTGCATATTATTCTGATTTACACATTGTGGTAAACAGATTATGATAATTCTGCTGCCTATAAGATGTTGTTTTAAAGAAAAGAAAAAGCAGGCAAGAAGTTGCACTATTTGGCATGATGAGTTTTCTGTGAAGAAAAGCAAGTTATTGTCAACACGATGTTGTTTGGGAAGTGCTATGCCAAAGGTCTCAGTACCAAAATGAGTCACCCTTTGGACTCAATGCTATGCTATGTGTCAATGCTGTCCTTCAGCCTACTAATCGTTTCTGTAGATTTTATAGTATGGGGTGCATTATTGCTCACATTCTTAGGGTACCATGCATGATGAGAGCGGGGTGCCTGGTGGACGGTTGGGATCACAAGGGTGGGTTTGTTTTTGAGAAGACTGGGCACGGCCTGAGTGAGCTAATGGAGGTGACTGAGGCATTTGTACAACTTAGAGAAGAAGAGGAGCAAGTGGACTCCCAGGAAGAGCAGTGCCAAAATGGGGAGACAGGGAACCCAAGTTTCATCAAGTTTCTTAATATTGAGTAAGACTAATTTTAGGTCTAGGGCCGCTCATTTTCCCCCATTTGATATTTATCTTATGAAAAGTCAACATGCAGAGATTCACTTGGGAACAGTATTATATTGAAACATCATTTAGTTTCATTTTTATAACAGAAGAAATATGGTTCTTTTTTTCTGTCAAATTCATGTCTTTGGACATTTCTGTGCCCTAAAAGTGCAAAGGACGAAAAATGAGAGAGAAATGGGTTTAAATACTGGCATTGCCACTTTGGAGCACAGAGATCTTAGGCTGGATAACCACACTGATCGTCCATTTTCTCATTTGTGAAGTAGAGATAATAACTTTGATGGCATTATCAAAGAGCACTATGATGATGTCTATCTATATCATCTGGTTGAGTGCTGGTTCGTGGGAAATGTTCAATATTGGCTAGTATCATTATTGGCACAGCTATCTCTATGCTGACACATTCTGGAAATTATTTCTTCCTAGAAATAAGGCTTTAGGTCAGACTTAACACAAATAAATGTTATTTCATTTTTCTACATCTTTGAAGTCAGGAACATTGGGCTGTGTTGCTTTTTTAAAAAAATGGCACAAATATATGAATAGTTAATTTGATATAAAATAAGGGAGTTAAGAGAGTGAAGGGAGATATATTTTCATTAATATGTGCAACCTAAGGAGTAGTAGGGTCACACAAGGGACTCTGGTTGATAATGGAGAACCCTCAGCAGAACAAGGGAAGTGGTACAAGGGAAGGGGGAGGGCAAGAAAGAAGGGAATTAATGGAATTACTATCATAAACAATATGTACATGTGAAAATATACCAATATCATTCTTGGTACTTCATACGG